>CM059998.1:11032296-11064796 GCA_030463065.1 Aphidoletes aphidimyza | reverse complement strand
CAGTACTCTGAAGTACCTAACAGACAGTTTAACACATTTTAGTGCATTTTTTTTGTCGCAAATGTTTTTTTCTATGCGACCTTCAAATTTGTTTAGTTTTATTTTGATGCCTCTTTTATGAACCGCATTAAAAATCGAACCAATGAATCACCAAGTTTTACGCGAAATTTTTCAACCGAAATTAGCATAGACAGATAGACCCACACATATTTCATGAGCGCGCGCGTGCGAAACATCAAACAAAAACCATTTGTATAATTATGCACACATAATAATATGTGCTGGCGATTTTTGTGTTTACGTTTGGTTTTTTGGTTTTTGTTTTGTTTCTTGATGAATTTAGAACAGTAGACAATTTAATCGTGCCAATAGGTCTTATTTTATGATAAGGTTTCGTTCATTTATTGGCATGTCACACGTGTCGCATCGAGAATGAATGATATTAAGCGGGTTCAGCAGCCTTCATTTTCATATATTTCATCCATTAATTTCAATTCATGGCTGAATCATCAACCCAAGTGGGGAAAAAAGTGTCTGTCGGAATGATGAAAGTTTAAGGAGTGTTAATCATGTTTTGCCAAAATTGTCTCAAAATTAACTGTCTTAACGTACAAATGTGGTTATTGTAACGAAGTTCAATTTAGATGAGTACAAAGAATAATTGTTCAGATCTTGTATATTGACAACATTTTTGTCTTGAAATCTGAAATTATAATTTTCCACTCTAAAGTTGCTTTAATTCACAAAAAATTAGTGTAATTTCAATTAAGTAAAATCAATGTTTTTATTTATTTTTTTTTTTTTGGTTTATCATTTCAATTTTGTGAGAATTCGTTTTTTTTTTAAACTTGTCACAAATGATGAGGAATTTAAATTAAAAATTTGGTAAAATGTATTTTGGCCATCGGCACCTCAATTAGAATTACTTAAATAACGATTTTGCAATCGATTTGTTCAAATTGTACAATAATTCTGTTTTTTTTTATAATAGATAACAATTTGTTAAATATTTGTTCTCTTTTTTCTAAAAAATGTTTTAAGCGTATCATTTTGTGTGTTAACATTCGCGAATTGAAATGTTTTAAAATGTTGATCGATTTGATATGCAAACGATCTAAGGATGCTTGCAGCCAGGTTAAGAGACAACCCACGAATTGACAATACAATTTTGACCCGGAAACAAATGAATGTGTATATCTTCACCGTTCGCTGACATCACTGAAAATGAGCAAATAGATTATGTGTTTGATTTTTTTTTTCTGTTTTTTGTTTTAGATAAATTGCATATATATCAAATATTTTCATTTGAAACAAAAATATGCCGATGATATGTTTACACAAAATTAGAGCACACTTCATTACTATTATACAATTAGAGTGAGAGCAAAAAAAAACAAAATTTTAAAATTACCTGTGGGTTAGCGAATTCCACTCAATCAGTAATCTCAATATTTTCAAGCGAAGTTTCAAATCAAACAAAAGTTAAATCAATATAGTTTTTGTGTGTGTGTGTCGCAAGCGAAGTTAGCTCATGGTAATGGTTATTGGTAATTGGTAATTTATCAACAAATAATAAGAAAAAATTGAAAAACAATTCAAAAGATACAAAAAATGCATTCCAAACAAAATGATACTATGTGTTTGTATGCGTTCTATTTGTCTGTCACCGGTCTGTTGGTATTTATTCTGGAGAATTGTATTATGGTTTAAGTGATACAACGCTTGGAACGCTTCAACCAATAACTTTTTTTTTTCATCGATTTTCTTTTTTACTTTTTGCATTTGGAATGTGAAGGCCGTGTCAAGTTTTTCTCTTTTGTTATTTTTTTTTTTTCAAAGCAAGAAAAAATCGATTCCTCGTTTAGCACGTGTTTAAAGTGACACAATAAAAAAAACACGCTTATCCATTTTGATTATTTAGCTCCTGTGCTCGTTACAAATCCAAAGAAAACAATTCGATAGATTAATTGCAATTGAAATATTGAAATGTTAAAACAAAAGTAAAATGGTAAAAAAGAAACTGTTTTCAAATGAATCGCTTTGGCGATGATTAAAGCTTGGGTGCTTTTTTGAGGGTCTAAATTGGATTTTTGTTTTAGCCGGAATTTGATCAGAACCTAGAATGCATGGATTGTGGATTGGCGGCCAACGGTGGTTGTGTTGGATAGTATTGTGGGGGCATTGATTGCGGTTGGTAATATACGTATGGCATGTTATTGTTGTTATGTGGCGAAAATGGTATGGAATGCATGGGCATTGGCATTGGCATAGGCATATAATGTGTCAGTGGGTATGGTGGCTGCGATGGCGGCACAAATATTCCGTTATTATAACCCATTTGATTACCGGCTGATAAGAATGGCATCGTACAAGCTTCACACGTTCGTTGCGTATACTTATTTTGGAATGTGCACAAATCGCAAATCCAACCGGCGTCCTCATTCGTTTCATTGAATTGGCTGGTGTTGAATTGCAATCAGTTGAATTCAGCAACAACAGCAACAATAGCAACAACAAAAATAAACGGGTTTTAATTAATAATTTAATTCAATTTACGTGTGCAAAGAAACACAAAGAAGAAGGGCCTTCACAAAGAAACAGACGAAAGACCAACAAAAAAAACGCAAATGGGTTGAGGAAATGTAACGGAACTTACAGTGATGGGTGTGGTATTGATGTGGTTGTTATAAAACGTGGATCAACGCCGGCTATATTTGTATGATTCTTTGGTCGATTTTGCATTTGGCTAAAATCGGGTATTGGAGCTGTCCGATGTGGTCGAAGCGGTTGTCGTTGTTGCATTGGCAACTGTTGACCCGTATAAATATTTCGATAAAACGCTTCATTTGTTTCGCCCAGCGCTGTCAAGAGAAATTAATTCAATTCGAACATTTTTGGATTGCATGAAACTAACACAAAACGTATACTAACCATAGGATGGGCCAGCCTCTTCCACATATTGAGCCATAATCTTGCAATCGTTTCGTAGTTTTTCAATTTCTTGGCTTAAAGCATCCAACCCACCATCGGGCATGGGTGCTTGAATTGCTTGCAATTCACGTTGCATGCGTTCCAAACGTTTTCGATCCTTTTCCAATTCCAGCACCAATTTTTGTTTGCACAATATTTGATGGTGCACTGTTTCAGCTATTGAATAAAATATCAAAGAATAATTGCATGACATTAGATAACACTGCCCACAATGTGGAATGCGCACATCCGTAGCTGATAACATAATGGAACAACATTGATTTCATGCTATCACATATGGAAAATCCCAATGTCAGCAAATAGTTTATAAACAACTGCCGGGACCATCATGTGATACCATAGAATCAATTCCCAAGCTAGCACAAACTATGTGCTTCTAGCATAGACAAAAGTATTCTTATTGTGGTTAACTATGCTAGAGCCCAGTGATAGCACACTAAGCATAGTTGGTGCTAGCTGGGTTCTGTTCGATTGTTTTTCCATTGTCACAATACATACTCTCTTCCAAGAATTCTGAGCTAGCTACAACACTAGGTAGGCTATTTTCATCACATGATCTCGTCAATGAGATGCTATTTCCATCCATTGTTGGCACATCCATGTGTTGATCATCGTCATTCGATGCCTTTGAACTGGGTCCAGCCACTGTAATTTCTAATCGACTTTGATAACCGATTTCAGCATCATAAGCACTGCTCGTGTATTTAAGACTGGGAACATCTAATTTTAGTTCATTTGATGCTGTTGTTCCTGGTACATTCTCTGAATGCAAATTTGTTGATTGTGTTGCGGAATTTCCGGCTTTATTATTTGGTTGATGCAACGTAAAACTATAATGCGACAATGATTGTTGTGCCTTTGGTGCTCGTGATACGGGCGACACAATCACATTGACGGAAAGATTTAATGGTTGATTGGATGCTGATTTTGGTTGTGTGGTGATTGTAGTTGGTGGCGGTGGCGCCTGTCGTGTCGGGCGGCTTACTGGTCGCGTGCAACAATTCAAATTCGTTAAATTCAATGTGTTTGATGCTAGTGGTGGTTTTGATTTACCACAATTTTCATGTGAGATTGATGGTTGTGGCCCATCGGCGTTCTCTTTCGTCGCATCACTGACTGTCACCGTGCACTGTTTATTGGTGATCGATTGCTGCTGTGTCACCACTGGTGGACGATTGCTATATTGTGCCTTCTTTTTTGGTGGCTGATTTCGTAACGCTTGCGGATAAACATTCGCTGAATTTGGATAGTCTTCGAGGCCATCGATACAATTTTGTCGATTGTGACAATTTTGTCCAACAAATTCACATACCACATTATCTGGGACGGCGGGAAATTTTTGCTTCATTTCATAGAACAATTGCATTGTTGAGATTTTTGTACATGAGCATGGTGCGGATGTGCTAGATGTTGGATCCAATGTGTCCGCCAGACTTTGGCCTTTTGATTCCGTTTGCTCCGATGTATCTCCTTTATCAGCCATAATACCGCGCGCCATTGGAACAGTTCAAATTCATCGATCTATTAAATGAGAAATGATATGTCAACAATCGCATAAATTTGTGGAAAACTGTTATATTGAGGCTTTTTTTTTGTTTTGGTCGACATTTATTGAAATAATATTCAAACTCCATTGAACCCCTGAGCCGAATGTAAAATTGTACAGCATCAACGGGTTCGAATATCGTCAATATTATGGCACAAACATCAAGGGCAGTCCACATTCAATGTGGGTCTAGACTGTTTACTTAATTACTACATTTTGCCACTATTGCATCATATTTAACTATCGCAAATCAAGTAGCTACGCATTTTCAATTAAATGTCGACCAAATGTAGCATCTTTCATACATTGTTTAAATTGTAATGCAATGGAATACATAAACACTTTCCATTGAATGACAACAATCAACACACAAAACATGACCCTATGAACCAGAGGAAATAAACACTGATTTCGGGTTACAATCAAAATGTATTCAATTTTACACTCACAAATTCGATTTATGTATTTTTTTTTTTTGTGTTGAATTGCGCTCTTTCCACGTTTCAATTATCTTATTTACAAATCATACGTCAAAATAAGCTGATGTATTCCTTTTACATCCAAATGATGACTTCTCACTTTGTTGCCAATTCAGAAAACACTTTTTTTTTAAACAAAATAACAGCAACAACGACAGCAACCAACGGGTTGTTGATGTGAAAATTGAATTGCCCGCCACCACAAAATAGATGAATAATTTTCTATAAATTTTTCAAATGACTTGATCACCTAGCGGACTGTATTCTTTTTAGATGATTAAATTAATCATTCTTTTAAAATAATTATGATATGGTTTTCATATTCAAAGTTTTCAAACGAAAAGGGCAAGAAGCGAAATTCGTGTCGCTGTCTTAATGCAAACTAAAACATAAATACGAAATTAGATCGATACAACAACGAAATCACTTTTTTTTGCTTGCTTGCCTGCTGGTAAACACACACATGTGGAACATTCGATCGAGCGCGCACACACATCGGTTGTCTTCTTAGTATCAAACACTTACACAAACACTTCTCACAATATAATAATATCACATATTTTAAGAAACTTTTATGTTATTCGTTAAAATAATATTTATTTATCACACTTTGGAGCTGTCACCGAACTCACTAACAAAAATGAAAAACAATGTGCAAATCGGGAATTTTGTACTATAAAAAACGGGCCAGCAAAAAGATGAAAGAATAAATCAGGCAATAGCGTGTTTTGAGGGGGGGGAGCGCAAATAATTTGAATGTCACTGGCACAACGCGCAATTGATTAAATCTTTACATCAATTATTATCACTTTGTGTGGCGTTCATTAATCGATTCGGTCACTGGTCACTGTGCGCAACATGATTTTGTCGTCAAATCCTTTTTGCATCGATTCAAAATTTAGTGTAAAATAAAATCATTCAAGGTTTTAATAAGTCTTTTCTTAATTCTCTGCTATACACACACACAGCACTTTTGCTCTCAAACACAACAACATATCTATAAATTCTCACCTGGTTTTTTTTTCATCATCAGTTTTGCAATAGTACACTGTTCGGATGACGCTCGCCAGCCGAATGAAGAACAAATTTATCTTGGTGATTACTTTTTTTTTATGATCTTCCGCAAGGAAAAACCAAAGAGAGAGTTTTTTTATGATTGTTGTTGGATATGAAATATTTCTTTTAATTTGTCACTGTTGTGATTCAGTGGCCATTTTGAATATTATTTTATTTATTGGTCGAAATGCGCCACTCGACTTTTTCCTTCTTTAATTTACTCGCTAAATATTTGTTTAACGATGTGAAAATGTTTAACACAAAAACAAAACAAAAAAAAAACAAATGAATTTAGGCTGTATGCATGATCAGAGCCATATTAAGTAGATGGGGTGCCCCCGAGTCATAATTCAGTATCCGTCAAAAATGTTGGCTGACATCCGGTAAAGTGTGAGAATGGTTTTAAATGTGTATCAATCAATTTGAATGAAGATGGAGAGGAGAAGAGCATGGAGATAGCAATTATTTTAAAACTATTTTCGACTAAAAATAGCCGACAAATGTAATGCGCCCACTATTAAAAACTCAATGCGACACCGGATCAGCCGAACAGCGTCTGGTGCATTTTACATTGAATCGAATCGAAGATCAAAATGAATACACTTAAACATCCGTGTGTTGGCAGCTCGACTCGCTGCTCACATCAAACAATCAAACACGAATCGTATGTGTGTGACGAAATTGAAATAAGTATGCAGTATGGGAAACGAACATGACACACAAACACATTGAGCGTGCGTCATTAGTCGCTGTCACCTTCACTATCAATTTCGATCACCGACATTCAAATATAAACATTACACATCACACAATCACTGTGTATATCCATATGAGTGCGCGCACAAAAAGGTATGTGGACAACAACGATGTGACACAATCACACAGAATAAGTTTAGATTTTCGGCCGTTCTTGTGTGGCACACTCAAAGCAAGAAGAAGAAAAAAAACAGATAATAATAATACAATCAACAAGCTTACACACACTTGAACAGATTGCGACGTTGAAATTGACGTGAGAAATAACCGCGCTCCCACACGCAAGCGCACACAATTTCACGTTGTGGGTTTTTTTTTCTCCCTTGTCTAAACAAAACTAAATTGAACACAATTCCAATCGCATGCAATTGCTAGAGACGAATTTACCAATACGAAATTGGACATTTTTTGTTTTGTTGGAAAAACACGTTTTCAAAAAAAATATTTTTATTACTCATTTTTTGACCATTTTCAAGGTTTTTTTTCTCTCTTTTGATAGAAAAGTTATAAAAAATATTATTATTATTTATCTCATCTCAGAGAATTCAATCTTAAATAATTTACTGAAAGTTGCAAACAACACAAGACTTATTGCTAATGGTCTAGAACACTGGTTTAAATAAAAATTGGTCATTTTTTGTCAGATTCAAGAGATTTTGTTTTATCTTAGCATTCTTAATAAAAATTCAACTCTTAACCAAATTCGTTTTGCTATACAAGTAGAAATTGGACATGTTTTGCAGTAGAGTTAAAACACGATCAGCTTTCGTAAATGAGAAAATCGTTGCGTTGTGCCAACGATGCTGCGAATTTTTTTCCATCGTCAGTTGGTGAACTAAATGCAATTTCGTCAAATGATAAAAATGCACCAAACAAGAAATGTCCACGCATTGATGTGATCAGTTTGGCGGCAATGCCATGGCGACGATACTGTGGCGATACCCAAATACGTGATATACCGCATCTAAAATGAATGAGCAATTGATCGGATTTTAATTGATTATTTAATTTATTTTAGGGTTGGTTGAATTGGGTGTCACTTACTTCACTGGATATGATTCGATAGTGCAGCAGTCAACACCATTCTCCGTCTTCAGGCGATGTGCTTGTTCCAACGGTTGTACCACACAAACGCCCACAATTTGTTGCTTTGCAACTGCAAAGTATACCTAAAATACAATAAATTTGATATTAGCGTATGGCATCCAATTTTGTAAATAAGGAGACAAGGAAAAAGGACGACGATTTTCGAAACACGTTACCAGAGTTTTTGGTTTGAGTTCACTGCGTGCTGCAAAACCAAGATCACGATCAACCATTTCCAACACTTCTTTGACTCGATCTTTTTTTGCCTTGCTGTCGGCTTCACACACATAAATGATACGACCATTTAGGCCCCAGTCGGGAATTTGTGTTACCACACGTTCATTGTTCCAGCCTTTAAATGCCAAAATATTAACACAATTGTGATATTTTAAATGCAACAGTTCATCTTCTGGCTCATGAACACTGTACTGCATTTCACATTGTGGACAAGTGCGAACACCGAATTCTTTTTGACCAACATCCAGTTGATATTGTTGATTGCCAATTGGCACCCAATCTTTTGATATTTTTTGTAATGCATTAAATGTTGGCACTTTTTGATCATTAGCGGTGAAATTTTTATTGAATATTGGAAATAACTTTTCGGATGGTGCATCGGTGTCGTTTGATGTTGTGCTGCCAATTTCATCTGTTGGTGTGTCTTTAGAGGAATCTGAAATAATTAACGCAATTAATTGTAATTAATTGTGATACGGTTATCTTCAGAGAGGACAAAAATCTGAACTTACTTGAAGCCTCTTTGATAACGGCATTTGCATCTACGGCAGGAATAGCAGCTGACATAGCAGCTGATACGTCACTATTCTCTGCGAAACGATCGGTGATGGTCTCGATTGGGTTGTCAATATTGGCGGTAATCGGAACCATTGAAGCCGATTCAACTGAATTCATCCATTCAATAGCACCTTCATTCTCGTATTCAGTTGGCATCATTGTGCTCACACAATACAAACTATCCAATATTTGTGATGCTTTTTCCTTGTGCAAATCCGGTTCGGCAATGAAAATTTTAAACGTTTCATCATCACAAATGCCATTCGATATTAATAGCTCTAGAATCGATTCTTGTTGGCTAATTTTTTCTGGATCTGTTGTATTGTATGGAATCATTTGGCGATATTTTTCAACATCAGTGATAAATGTGATCGTGTCAATGGGGCCCGTTGTTTCGGTTTGCATTTGATTGATAAAGTCTTGTTCAATATTTTGGCATTCTTGCAGTGTTTCAGCGTTGAGTTCATTTATTTTGGTAACTTCGATGGCAGCTTTTGTGTACGTTTCCGTATCACTGTCAGCATCTTCGATGGGTTTTAATTTACTTGGGGACTGCAGACGATCGATAATGCTCGTGATTTCATTATGTAGGACGACAACCTCTTCGCCTATTAAACAATTTCCGGATGATATTTCATTAGTAAATTGTAATCTATAACATCAAGAGAGTAACTGGATAAACATTTACCTTTTTGTGTTCTCTTTTTCTTGCGTTTCGGTGGTGGATCAAACTTCAGATCTCCGCCTCGTTTAAGTGTTGCACTCAGCCGACCCATAATCCGATACTTTTTGGCCGAATTGTTTGCGCTCGATTTGAAGAATTTCCGATTCGTTGGCTCTTCAACTTCCACTTCAACCTCTTCAAATGTTTTAAAGCTTTGTGCCAATTGATTTTCATGTTCACTATCCTCATCATCCTCACCATCACTATTCAAAAATCCGGATCGATTCAATGGTGATTGGTTTGGCTTTGAACCGCCGTTCCAATTAATTTCCCGTGATGCATTCAATGCATTCGATTGTTCTTTCAAAATTTTTTGTAATCGTAAATTTTGTTCGATGCGTGATGTAAATTCGCTACCATTTGGTGGCACATTTTCCACATTACAATGGATCGATTTCTTCTCAGCGCTTTCGACACTGCTTGGTGTTGTATTGAGTTTCTTCTTTTTGGCATCTTTTTGTGAACGCTGCCGTTTGTGGCGATTATATTTAATTTTTCCACTGAATCGCCAGAGACTTGGTGCCTTCATTCGTTTGGCCAGTGATTTGGACTTTGTTTTTGGTTTGGATTTTAATTTGTGTTTTGCAAGAGCCGCAGCAAATTCATGGGTATTGATCTTTGCAACGATATCATTTTGACGTTTAGTTTCGTCGGCTTTTTCAACTGGTTTACCGTAAAATGATCGCACCGAAATTGCTGGCTCATTGAATGTCAATGATGTTTTTGCCTTTGGACGTTCACCAATTTCATGTTCGCTCGATTTGCTCACACACGTTACATTCGATTCGTCATCATGCGGTGTTAGACCGCTATCAAATATCAACGATTTTCGAAATGATGCACCGCGTACCATTTGATCCGAGACAATTTTACTTGATGCTGTCATTTCATTTGGTGTTTTCATCTGTTGCTCATAGTTTTGTTCAACCGTCATGCTGTTCAATTTTTTCATTGATGTGCACAATGGACCAACCATATCCTCCTCACTGCAATCCTTTGTTTCATTATTTTCAGCCGTACTGTCTTGTAAATTGGTTTGTTTGGTCGATTTGTTTTGTGGTCGCACTTTATTTACGTCATTCGACATTTCATTCAATATATTTGTGAAATTGGTGCGGCGCATTTTTATATTGTCTGAAAATATTAACCAATCTGAATGTTGAAGACAATGTATGTTTTTTTTTCTATAGTTGAAACAATATTGAACAGAAAACATACCTTTTTGTTCACGTGCAATGATTCGATGCACTTCATTGAAACTGGATGGACTTGAACTGAACTCTAGCGGGCTCATTGGTCCAATATCCGAATCGTCACCCTCTTCGATAATGATTCGTTCCAAACGAACGTATGGATTTCGCATGGTCGGCGAATCACCATTACTGAGCACATCATCAAATAGTTTCTTTTTTCGTTCCGACATTCGTGGGGTTGGTGCTCGTGCTCTTGAATAGCGCGAGCTACTTCGTGTTCGTGGTGTTGTTTCCATCTGAAGATTCGTTAAAGTTCGATATAAGAAATGTATATTATATTAAACAACTCGAGAATGGACATCGATCGACCACTTTTTTTTGGAAATCCGACAAAAAACCAGATTAAATAACAAGTACATAACCAACAAAGGAACTTCGAGCTTTGGAATGATTAAATTGAATTCTACCGTTGTGCGCTTGTTGCTTTTCTTTTGAATTATTCCATATTTTCGAACACTCTAAAGATTAATTTAAATTGCAACATTTAAAATTGTATCGAAACTACATGCATTAATTTGAACTATTGTATTCGATCCAAAGTGGTTTCAGATGGTCAGTATCGTCGCCTGTCACAACACACATTGATTCAATGTGATGACTTTCGCGCGCAAACAAAACAATGGTCAACCATGTTTGTTGACAAAAACCCGCCAACCAATCGATGTGTTGTAGAAATGTGTCTTGAATTTGTGCACTTACCGTTTTAAAATTTTAATCAAAGCCACTTTCTAATTCGTATTCTTTGGTCGATACTGATATTGTTTTTAAATGCCGATTATATTTTTATCGATGGCACTTTCGGCGATATTTTTGCATTGAAATCGATCGAATTGTAATTGTCATGTATGCGCAAATAATTTTCTCGAATCGATTAAATCTCCACAAAACATTAATTCTCAAATCTCAATGAATTACCCAAAATAAGAGCCACACATACAATTGAATTGAAATCTTTATCCAAAGCAGATAAATATATGGAAATATACACGGAAATTCCTTCACTGTGTAATTTTTTTGTTGCTAAAGCGTTGAGCGCTTTGTTTACACCTTAACGTCGAATTCTACGTATTTGGCGAGAACATTTATGCTAGAGGGCGCTCAATCTCCGATTACGTATGCGTTTAGTTGCCACCACACATTCATAGAGGGCCCAGACCTTTGTACCGTCCAATTTATATAATTCAAATATCATCAATTCAATTGAATTCCATTTCAAATTGGTTTTCGTCATACTTGTTCGTTGCACAAATCCTTCAAACGTTGCATCAAAACTTTCGAATTGAATTGAAAATGAAATCATCCTAAGCGTTTCGATATAAAACTTCGCATTAAATGTATTTTGAATAATTTGTTGTTTTTTTTATACAATTTTCATTTATGGCTCAACTTTAAATTTATCACGTATTCACAACGCTCTTATCTCTTTGTCTCTTTCTCTCATAAACAAACTCACACACATACAATTTAATAAATTTGCAGAAACGCAAGCGTTTATACAAAACAAAAATTGAATTTTGAAATATTACAATTGTTTAATGCTATTGATTTAAAAAAAATGTTTTTAAGCAGGCATTTTCAATTTTTTTGATTTTTTTTTTCAACAGCTGAATTTGTTTGAGGTAAAAATTCCATTGTATTTTGCGCCAGTTTCACATCATATTTTGGTTTGTTTTGTTCATAAATGTGAATGCATTACAATTGCTGGCATTGGCGATTGGATGTTCAATGACTGATCTGGGCTGGTGGAGGCTTGTCGGTTTCGAGTTTTGTTAACAATTGTGTTTATTTATTTATTTTTGCGTTGGTTTTTTTCTTGTTGTTGCACCGCACGAATGGTCACCGGATTTGGAATTTTTCTGTTGTTGTTATTGTTATTGTTATTGTTGTTCATCTAATATTCTTAATGATTGTTTGGATGGTTGCCATCGACCACCAAGACTATGGAATACGAAACGGTACGACCAGATCCTCTTTGTGCTCAACTTTAATATCATTCAATGCCACATATGATTTTTGTGTGAAATTTCGAATCTAAAAATAAACAAAGAACAAGAAAATATACAACAATGTTCAGTTGAAACGCCCCGCAAACGTGTGATTTCACAACAATGTGAAATTGTGAGAGAATGTTATTTGATGACATTTTGATTACCAAGTGGAGGTCGGCATCCGTGATTGGAGCAGCTGATAGCAAACGTTCAGCCTCACTACTCGGAATATCCTTTAGAAAACCTAAAGATAACCAGATCCAGTTATTATAATGCCGTAAATTTGATAAATAAATCTTTTTTTTTTCGATTCGTACCATTGGCAACGCTCATCGAGTCCTCTTGCAAAGTGCCCCATTGTTGTGATAGCTTATGTGAATACAATCGAATTCGATCATTTAACTCTTGTGGCTCTAAATTATGTGAATCCATAGCCGCAACGTCAATGATATTCCTGTAATAAATAGAGTATATTGCATACCCACCGCGTTAGTTGGTTAATGAACCGGGAAATGGCATACACCAATGGTGATTGCAATCACAAATAATAATACTTACGTCGCAAAATCTTGTACTATCCGGTTCAGTGCATTCGATTCATTTTTTTGTGGCACAGAGTTTTGATTATCGCTTAATAAATCACCATTGTTGGCTATCACTGCTGGACTGCTATTTATTGGATGTTGCAGTAAATGTGTTCGTTCATTTGTTTCGGAATTCTGAATGACATGACAGAGAAGAAGAAAAAAAATGACACACATAAAATAAATCAATGAAAGAGAATGGAATTCAAATCATTGTAATTGAAGTGAATTTCGTGAGCATTTTTAATCAGAAAAATGCCATTACGCATGGAAAATAATTTTATCAATCAACTTGTTTATCGGCCACTCTTTCATGATTTGTTATAATCTTGCCGATTTTTGATTGTTGTTCCTGGTTTTTGTTTTGTTTTTATACAAACCAAACACTTTAAATACACACACAAACACACGCACCTGATTAACAGCATCCTCTTTACATCGAAAACAATTTGATAAAAAGTTGATGAACTGTCGAACCAAATCCATTGTGTAAGCTTATTGTATATCGAGTTGAATTGTTGCTAATCTAAACATCCGATCAATATTCTCTTCTCTCTGGTTTTTTTACATCGAAATAAATGTCTGATAATCTTTAAATCGCACCACCGACTTTAACACGAGTCACACATTTGCATCTACACACAACATGAATTTTGTGCACATCAATTCAAATAAACGAATGCGAGAAAAAAAAGTAATAACAA
Organism: Aphidoletes aphidimyza; assembly: GCA_030463065.1. Lineage (NCBI taxonomy): Eukaryota > Metazoa > Arthropoda > Insecta > Diptera > Cecidomyiidae > Aphidoletes > Aphidoletes aphidimyza. The sequence goes on along the minus strand of CM059998.1, from coordinate 11,050,834 downwards.
TTTATACAAAATCAAAACAAAAGAATCGAAGACACAGAAATGTAACAGATTATTTAAGGAAGTTTGTTGGATTTGGATCGACTGTGTTGTCGATGGCAATTTTTTCGTCTCTTTTCTGTGGCTATCGATATGATTTTCTTTGTTACACACGTCAAATACGTTGTCCATTCAATTCGATACGATTTTGTTTAAATTTGATCACGGAAAATGGCTTTTGAAATGATTTTGTGTTCATTCTTGTTTCGCAAAAGATTCAATCGACTAGTTAAGGAAAAACTTTGACGGTCGACGATCGTGTGTTATCGACAAAATAAAAAAAAATAAACACATACACACAAATACGTATTTCGATAGTGTCAATTTTTACGTCTGACTTCTATTCGACGTCAAAAGATCCAACGAAACTTTCGTTCAAAATGTTTGGAATGTGTTCGCATGTTTTCTGTATTATTATTTTATTTCATTTTCATAAAAAATAATTGTCAGCTCTGCAATAAACAAAACTTCGTCATACAAATGCCGAGCTAAATTTAGCTTTGTAATCGCTTTGTGTATGTGCTGTATGTGCTACCAACTTCATGCTGTTTTCCTATGTTGAATGTCAGTGTATGATATTGCTCCCAACATACGAAATAACGTAAACAACATTTCGACGCTGTACTGTGAATGTTTCAAAGTATGATATTATTTATATTTGTATTGAAAACATTTGCTCTGAGTATACTGAGTATACTTTCAAAAGATGTCACTTTACGCAACATTCTGAAAAATTTACGTTGATTTATTTCGCTACGGAAAATGCTCATTGGAAAAAATAATAGACAAAATTATGCAGCAAATGGCTGTGAAATGATAAATTTACTTCTGTGATGGCGAGTTGGGAAGCTTATTCGGAACTAGTGCGTTTTTCAACCACTAAACCGATTTGTATCGTTACAAATCGCTTGGTAATCGATTCCTAGGCTAAAATTGGTCAGATATGGTCCAACGATTGAACGAACTCCAACTGGAGTTAATTTTACTCCATTTTTGTCTTGAGTGTATATCTATTACGCATGAGCACGTTGAGCACCGGCCATTATATTTACCATCTGTATCATAAAGAGTAAATCCGAAATTCTTTACATTGTGTGATTCATTCTGTGATTGTTTTGATACTGCTGGAAATTTAAATGAATCAATTTTGTAGAAATGGATTTCAATAATTTGGAAATCGCGAGTGCATGTGAAAATGATATTGAATTTGACGAATTGTTATCAGAAGAATCCACCCCACTGAATCTTGAAACTTTAAATAGTGATTGTCAACAACTTATTCTCGATTATCTTAAAATTAAAGACTTACTGAATGTCGCTGAAACAAGTAAAACGTTGTATGTGGCGGCGTGTCTTGCTTTCAAAAGAAAATATGGCCAACGCAACGTGGGATTAGGAGAGTATTATAAAACTAGATATTACGAAAAGTGAGATTTGTAATAAGAAATCTGTTTTTGATTGAGAACTAACCTAAAATGAATTATTTTCTTTTCTTTTATAGATATTATGCAAATGGAAAAGGTGTTCGGGTTGACAATGAGCTGGACAGATTGAAAATTCTACGAAATTTCGGACATTTAATATCGAATCTCTTCTTAGAGTTTTTTCCTCCAAAACGTGGGGTGACAAAAATACCATGTTATGTAATTAAGTATTGTTCAAAGTCATTACATAAATTAGTGATAAGAGTTTATGTTTGGCATCTTCAAAGCATATTTGAATCGATTGAAAATCCATTCATAAATTTGAAAAAGTTATATGTACGGGAATGCCGCCATAAGTCGAATTTATGGAAGTTTGATGGTGCAGTTTTTCCAAATTTGCAAACTTTGAAGTTTAATATGAACAAGATGAGAGGAACCGTCGATTTCATTTCACCGAAAATGGTATACCACATCACATCGCTAAAATCCTTTTCATTCGATGATACAATGGCACAATATAATGACAGAAGAATATATACCGACATTGTGGATATGATAAAGGTGAATACACAGCTGGAAATATTCGAGATTGCATTGCTTGAGCAATTTGATGAACCAAGTTTTGAAGCATTAATGCGACATCTCGAATGTCTTCCAAATCTTCGACGTTTAAATTTAATTTTCACTGGACCAGAATCCGTATTCAATGTACTTGGTTCATACCATTTCGATAAGGTCGTTGATTTTGGATTGTTTAATATACCTTCTACATTTGCAACAAAAATTCCATTTTCATTCAATCAATTGAAACGTTTCACTATAGCCACCGCGAACAAAACATTTTCGGAGCATTTACATCATGCACACATTTGGGATTTTATGGTCAACAACAAACATTTGACGTCAATATTTTTGCATGGGAAAGTGAATGGTTCGTTTATTACAAATTACGCACATGTATTTTCTAATGTCGAAGAACTGTGTATTCACAAATGCCAAGACATACCGATAGACACTGTTCTTGATTTTTTAAAAAATCGATTAAAAAAATTGAACATAAGTGGAACCAGGAAGTCATTCAATGGGAATCAATACGATATTTGTAATATACTTAAACGCAATGAAATTGAATTTGCGCTGGAAAGGGTTGAAAAAAAAACTCGTTTTTCGGTTTTAAATTGTTTTATTAAATGTGACTGGATTAGATACTTTGATGATGTTGACTTGTATAGCAACGATGCACCCAAGTGCTATATACCTCTGATAAATCCATATTATGCGGAACGTCGTTGTGGAGAGAAAGGCTTTGGTTGATAGGTTCTCACCAGGAGTCCGAGGGGTCCAATTACACAAAAAGTTTAGATAAAGTGTACACTATTGATAAGTACTCGTCTGTTTGGATAAAGTGTACGACCTTCTATCATTGTGGACGGCAGTCCACGCGAGTGACGCAAGCAACTACTATGCATGCATATTAGTGCAATGCCACAAGCCTATATATACACGAATTTTCAACTTCTAAACCATATTACCGATCAAAATGAGTCGAGTATCATTGGAAACGTCTTGGAAAGTAGAGACAAAAAGAGTATAAAAAATTGAAATTTGACCCCGATGACCCCTGATATGAAGGTTTGAAAAAGTCACCAAAATTTCAGTTTTTCCACAATAAAGGGTCGAAAACTCATCTTAACCTCTTGTAATACGCATCAGTTCGATTCTAATTCCAAATACAAATCTAACGATACCCATATCATCAAAATCAGTTGAGCCGGTCAAAATTTATGACATTATCAAAATTTTACCCATATTGAAAATGTAAAGCTATTGAATGCATTAAAATGTTAACGAAAAAATAAAAATAACCCGCTAGCCGCGTCACAAAATTGATATCAACAATTTTGTGTATCGCTTTCGCTTGCGACACGAGTTTTTACCGCGCCAAGAGGTTTTTCAATTGATAGAAATAATTCTTAGGAATGAAATGTGGAATTAATTTCGGTTTATAAAACTACTAGCTGATGACACCCCGCTTCGCGTGGTTTTATGGAATTCTTTCAATTTTTGTTCAATTTTCTTGAAGTTCTGGAATGTTCCATGGTTTACTTGGGTTTTCTGTTGATTTTTCTTGAATATTCTAGAATTTTCTATTGCCTATGGCCTGACTTTCAGAAAGTTTAAGAAAAATCGAAAGAATTTCATGGAACATTCTAGAAAATTCGAGAAAAATCGGAAGAATTTCATAGAATATTCTAGAAACTTCCAGAAAATTCAAGAAAAACTGAAAGAATTTCATGGAACATTCTAGAAAATTCGAGAAAAATCGGAGGTTCAAACTGATTCCAATCATCAAAAAGCCTCGGAATAATGAATTCCAAATTTCCATATGAAAAAAATCGAATTTTTCATTCAACCCTATTCGAAATAGAACATTTGTTATTCAAATAGAAGAAATCAAATCAGATTGATCAATAAAATTTAACGTTATAAAAAATTTAATGAAATTGTCAAAAAACGAAAATTAAGATGGTAAATAAAAAAAGAAAATTCAAATTTCTTTGGTTATTGAGTTTAATTTTACTATTTTCACCGGATGGAGTTTCGCATTTGAGCCACATTTACGTAAGTAATTCGCGCCACTTGTATTTCCGCCAAGCTTTGTTTTTTTGTGGCACGCATACATGTACATGCATGTACAAGCATCTACATGTATAAGGCATTTAGATTGGCGCCAAATTTTTCGTGGTTTTAATGCTTCAACATTTGCGCATTGTCTTTATGAATCTCAACGAGCAAACATGGTAAGATTTTCGCAATAATAAATTTACTAAAATAAACTTGAATTGAAATAAAATATATTTAAAATTCAGGAAAACCAACAAAATACGGTGAAAAAATTCAACGCCTTTCTTCTAAAAAAGGGTTTGATTAATGGCGAAAAATCCGGTTTCACACAAAGCTTCGATAAGTACGTTTCACACAAGCTTCCAATTTACAATTTTTGAAATTGTTTCCTTTTTACACATTTTTTTCTTTATTTTCAGTTCGTCTGCAATTTTATTTCAATCCTTTAGCTCTATTTTGAGTGAAATTTCCGGCAATGATACTGTATCGTTGCAACAACTACCGAGGTGAGTCCCAATGCTTTTATTTTTACTTCGTTTGAATTCTCATAACCATTTTTCTCTTCATAATTTATAGTGATGAGCTAGATGAAATGGTTGAAATCCTTCATTCAAAACATGGAATGGAGTGTATTGTGTTCATTTTCGATGAACACATTTTCAAAGCGGGAGAGACAGTAGGATCACTCAAATACTATGGCTATGATTTTCTGGGTGATCAACGGTTCGAGATCCCGGTTTATGGTAGCGTTGATGAGGCCATGGGTAAAACTACGGAAAATGGTTCACCGATTGCATTTATAATACATCGTCAAATTATTAATAATATTTCGTCAAATATTGCAAAATGAGATTATTGAACCTGATAATAATAATACAATCAACAAGCTTACACACACTTGAACAGATTGCGACGTTGAAATTGACGTGAGAAATAACCGCGCTCCCACACGCAAGCGCACACAATTTCACGTTGTGGGTTTTTTTTTCTCCCTTGTCTAAACAAAACTAAATTGAACACAATTTCAATCGCATGCAATTGCTAGAGACGAATTTACCAATACGAAATTGGACATTTTTTTTTGTTGGAAAAACACGTTTTCAAAAAGAAATATTTTTATTACTCATTTTTTGACCATTTTCAAGGTTTTTTTTCTCTCTCTCGATAGAAAAGTTATAAAAAATATTATTATTATTTATCTCATCTCAGAGAATTCAATCTTAAATAATTTACTGAAAGTTGCAAACAACACAAGACTTATTGCTAATGGTCTAGAACACTGGTTTAAATAAAAATTGGTCATTTTTTGTCAGATTCAAGAGATTTTGTTTTATCTTAGCATTCTTAATAAAAATTCAACTCTTAACCAAATTCGTTTTGCTATACAAGTAGAAATTGGACATGTTTTGTGATAGAGTTAAAACACGATCAGCTTTCGTAAATGAGAAAATCGTTGCGTTGTGCCAACGATGCTGCGAATTTTTTTCCATCGTCAGTTGGTGAACTAAATGCAATTTCGTCAAATGATAAAAATGCACCAAACAAGAAATGTCCACGCATTGATGTGATCAGTTTGGCGGCAATGCCATGGCGACGATACTGTGGCGATACCCACATACGTGATATACCGCATCTAAAATGAATGAGCAATTGATCGGAATTTAATTGATTATTTAATTTATTTTATTATTAGTTGAATTGGTTGTCACTTACTTCACTGGATATGATTCGATTGTGCAGCAGTCAACACCATTCTCCGTCTTCAGGCGATGTGCTTGTTCCAACGGTTGTACCACACAAACGCCCACAATTTGTTGCTTTGCAACTGCAAAGTATACCTGAAATATCCAAAATAATACAATAAATTTGATATTAGCGTATGGCATCCAATTTTGTAAATAAGGAGACAAGGAAAAAGGACGACGATTTTCGAAACACGTTACCAGAGTTTTTGGTTTGAGTTCACTGCGTGCTGCAAAACCAAGATCACGATCAACCATTTCCAACACTTCTTTGACTCGATCTTTTTTTGCCTTGCTGTCGGCTTCACACACATAAATGATACGACCATTTAGGCCCCAGTCGGGAATTTGTGTTACCACACGTTCATTGTTCCAGCCTTTAAATGCCAAAATATTAACACAATTGTGATATTTTAAATGCAACAGTTCATCTTCTGGCTCATGAACACTGTACTGCATTTCACATTGTGGACAAGTGCGAACACCGAATTCTTTTTGACCAACATCCAGTTGATATTGTTGATTGCCAATTGGCACCCAATCTTTTGATATTTTTTGTAATGCATTAAATGTTGGCACTTTTTGATCATTGGCGGTGAAATTTTTATTGAATATTGGAAATAACTTTTCGGATGGTGCATCGGTGTCGTTTGATGTTGTGCTGCCAATTTCATCTGTTGGTGTGTCTTTAGGGGAATCTGAAATAATTAACGCAATTAATTGTGATACGGTTATCTCCAGAGAGGACAAAAATCTGAACTTACTTGAAGCCTCTTTGATAACGGCATTTGCATCTACGGCAAGAATAGCAGCTGACAAAGCAGCTGATATGTCACTATTCACTGCGAAGCTATCGGTGTTGGCCTCGATTGGAATGTCAATATTGGCGGCAATCGGAACCATTGAAGCAGATTCAACTGAATTCACCCATTCAATGGCACCCTCATTCTCGTATTCAGTTGGCATCATTGTGCTCACACAATACAAACTATCCAATATTTGTGATGCTTTTTCCTTGTGCAAATCCGGTTCGGCAATGAAAATTTTAAACGTTTCATCATCACAAATGCCATTCGATATTAATAGCTCTAGAATCGATTCTTGTTGGCTAATTTTTTCTGGATCTATTGTATTGTATGGAATCATTTGTCGATATTTTTCAACATCATTTATCACTGATGTGATCGTGTCAATGGAGCCCGTTGTTTCGGTTTGCATTTGATTGATAAAGTCTTGTTCAATATTTTGGCATTCAGGCAGTGTTTCAGCGTTGAGTTCATTTATTTTGGTAACTTCAATGGTGACTTTTGTGTACGTTTCCGTATCACTATCAGCATCTTCGATGGGTTTTAATTTACTTGGGGACTGCAGACGATCGATAATGCTCGTAATTTCATTATGTAGGACGACAACCTCTTCGCCTATTAAACAATTTCCGGATGATATTTCATTAGTAAATTGTAATCTATAACATCAAGAGAGTAACTGGATAAACATTTACCTTTTTGGGTTCTTTTTTTCTTGCGTTTCGGTGGTGGATCAAACTTCAGATCTCCGCCTCGTTTAAGTGTTGCACTCAGCCGACCCATAATCCGATACTTTTTGGCAGAATTGTTTGCGCTCGATTTGAAGAATTTTCGATTCGTTGGCTCTTCAACTTCCACTTCAACCTCTTCATATGTTTTAAAGCTTTGTGTCAATTGATTTTCATGTTCACTATCCTCATCATCCTCACCATCACTATTCAAAAATCCGGATCGATTCAATGGTGATTGGTTCGGCTTTGGACCGCCGTTCCAATTAATTTCCCGTGATGCATTCAATGCATTCGATTGTTCTTTCAAAATTTTTTGTAATCGTAGATTTTGTTCGATACGTGATGTAAATTCGCTACCATTTGGTGGCACATTTTCCACATTACAATCGATCGATTTCTTCTCAGCGCTTTCGACACTGCTTGGTGTTGTATTGAGTTTCTTCTTTTTGGCATCTTTTTGTGAACGCTGCCGTTTGTTGCGATTAAATTTAATTTTTCCACTGAATCGCCAGAGACTTGGTGCCTTCATTCGTTTGGCCAGTGATTTGGACTTTGTTTTTGGTTTGGATTTTAATTTGTGTTTTGCAAGAGCTGCAGCAAATTCATGGGTATTGATCTTTGCAACGATATCATTTTGACGTTTAGTTTCGTCGGCTTTTTCAACTGGTTTACCGTAAAATGATCGCACCGAAATTGCTGGCTCATTGAATGTTAATGATGTTTTTGCCTTTGGACGTTCACTAATTTCATGTTCGCTCGATTTGCTCACACACGTTACATTCGATTCGTCATCATGCGGTGTTAGACCGCTATCAAATATCAACGATTTTCGAAATGATGCACCGCGTACCATTTGATCCGAGACAATTTTACTTGATGCTGTCATTTCATTTGGTGTTTTCATCTGTTGCTCATAGTTTTGTTCAACCGTCATGCTGTTCAATTTTTTCATTGATGTGCACAATGGACCAACCATATCCTCCTCACTGCAATCCTTTGTTTCATTATTTTCAGCCGTACTGTCTTGTAAATTGGTTTGTTTGGTCGATTTGTTTTGTGGTCGCACTTTATTTACGTCATTCGACATTTCATTCAATATATTTGTGAAATTGGTGCGACGCATTTTTATATTGTCTGAAAATATTAACCAATCTGAATGTTGAAGACAATGTATGTTTTTTTTTCTATAGTTGAAACAATATTGAACAGAAAACATACCTTTTTGTTCACGTGCAATGATTCGATGCACTTCATTGAAACTGGATGGACTTGAACTGAACTCTAGCGGGCTCATTGGTCCAATATCCGAATCGTCACCCTCTTCGATAATGATTCGTTCCAAACGAACGTATGGATTTCGCATGGTCGGCGAATCACCATTACTGAGCACATCATCGAATAGTTTCTTTTTTCGTTCCGACATTCGTGTGGTTGGTGCTCGTGCTCTTGAATAGCGCGAGATACTTCGTGTTCGTGGTGTTGTTTCCATCTGAAGATTCGTTAAAGTTCGATATAAGAAATGTATAGAATATTAAACAACTCGAGAATGGACATCGATCGAACACTTTTTTTTTGGAAATCCGACAAAAAACCAGATTAAATAACAAGTACATAACCAACAAAGGACCTTCGAGCTTTGGAATGAGTGAATTGAATTCTACCGTTGTGCGCTTGTTGCTTTTCTTTTGAATTATTCCATATTTTCGAACACTCTAAAGTTGGTTTTTTTCTTGTTGTTGCACCACACGAATGGTCACCGGATTTGGAATTTTTCTGTTGTTGTTATTTATCTAATATTCTTAATGATTGTTTGGATGGGTGCCATTGACCACCAAGACTATGGAATACGAAACGGTACGACCAGATCCTCTTTGTGCTCAACTTTAATATCATTCAATGCCACATATGATTTTTGTGTGAAATTTCGAATCTAAAAATAAACAAAGAACAAGAAAATATGCAACAATGTTCAGTTGAAACGCCCGCAAACGTGTGATTTCACAACAATGTGAAATTGTGAGAGAATGTTATTTGATGACATTTTGATTACCAAGTGGAGATCGGCATCCGTGATTGGAGCAGCTGATAGCAAACGTTCAGCCTCACTACTCGGAATATCCTTTAGAAAACCTAAAGATAACCAGATCCAGTTATTATAATGCCGTAAATTTGATAAATAAATCTTTTTTTTTCGATTCGTACCATTGGCAACGCTCATCGAGTCCTCTTGCAAAGTGCCCCATTGTTGTGATAGCTTATGTGAATACAATCGAATTCGATCATTTAACTCTTGTGGCTCTAAATTATGTGAATCCATAGCCGCAACGTCAATGATATTCCTGCAATAAATAGAGTATATTGCATTCCCGCCGGGTTAGTTGGTTAATGAACCGGGAAATGGCATACACCAATGGTGATTCGCAATCACAAATAATAATACTTACGTCGCAAAATCTTGTACTATCCGGTTCAGTGCATTCGATTCATTTTTTTGTGGCACAGAGTTTTGATTATCGCTTAATAAATCACCATTGTTGGCTATCACTGCTGGACTACTATTTATTGGATGTTGCAGTAAATGTGTTCGTTCATTTGTTTCGGAATTCTGAATGACATGACAGAGAAGAAGAAAAAAATGACACACATAAAATAAATCAATGAAAAAGAATGGAATTCAAATCATTGTAATTGAAGTGAATTTCGTGAGCATTTTTAATCAGAAAAATGCCATTACGCATGGAAAATAATTTTATCAATCAACTTGTTTATCGGCCACTCTTTCATGATTTGTTATAATTTTGCCGATTTTTGATTGTTGTTCCTGGTTTTTGTTTTGTTTTTATACAAACCAAACACTTTAAATACACACACAAACACACGCACCTGATTAACAGCATCCTCTTTACATCGAAAACAATTTGATAAAAAGTTGATGAATTGTCGAACCAAATCCATTGTGTAAGCTTATTGTATATCGAGTTGAATTGTTGCTAATCTAAACATCCGTTCAATATTCTCTTCTCTCTGGTTTTTTTTTACATCGAAATAAATGTCTGATAATCTTTAAATCGCACCACCGACTTTAACACGAGTCACACATTTGCATCTACACACAACATGAATTTTGTGCACATCAATTCAAATAAACGAATGCGAGAAAAAAAAGTAATAACAATTTATACAAAATCAAAACAAAAGAATCGAAGACACAGAAATGTAACAGATTATTTAAGGAAGTTTGTTGGATTTGGATCGACTGTGTTGTCGATGGCAATTTTTTCGTCTCTTTTCTGTGGCTATCGATATGATTTTCTTTGTTTCACACGTCAAATACGTTGTCCATTCAATTCGATACGATTTTCTTTAAATTCGATCATGTAAAATGGCTTTTGAAATGATTTTGTGTTCATTCTTGTTTCGCAAAAGATTCAATCGACTAGTTAAGGAAAAACTTTGACGGTCGACGATCGTGTGTTATCGACAAAATAAAAAAAAATAAACACATACACACAAATACGTATTTCGATAGTGTCAATTTTTACGTCTGACTTCTATTCGACGTCAAAAGATCCAACGAAACTTTCGTTCAAAATGTTTGGAATGTGTTCGCATGTTTTCTGTATTATTATTTTATTTCATTTTCATAAAAAATAATTGTCAGCTCTGCAATAAACAAAACTTCGTCATACAAATGCCGAGCTAAATTTAGCTTTGTAATCGCTTTGTGTATGTGCTGTATGTGCTACCAACTTCATGCTGTTTTCCTATGTTGAATGTCAGTGTATGATATTGCTCCCAACATACGAAATAACGTAAACAACATTTCGACGCTGTACTGTGAATGTTTCAAAGTATGATATTATTTATATTTGTATTGAAAACATTTGCTCTGAGTATACTGAGTATACTTTCAAAAGATGTCACTTTACGCAACATTCTGAAAAATTTACGTTGATTTATTTCGCTACGGAAAATGCTCATTGGAAAAAATAATAGACAAAATTATGCAGCAAATGGCTGTGAAATGATAAATTTACTTCTGTGATGGCGAGTTGGGAAGCTTATTCGGAACTAGTGCGTTTTTCAACCACTAAACCGATTTGTATCGTTACAAATCGCTTGGTAATCGATTCCTAGGCTAAAATTGGTCAGATATGGTCCAACGATTGAACGAACTCCAACTGGAGTTAATTTTACTCCATTTTTGTCTTGAGTGTATATCTATTACGCATGAGCACGTTGAGCATCGGCCATTATATTTACCATCTGTATCATAAAGAGTAAATCCGAAATTCTTTACATTGTGTGATTCATTCTGTGATTGTTTTGATACTGCTGGAAATTTAAATGAATCAATTTTGTAGAAATGGATTTCAATAATTTGGAAATCGCGAGTGCATGTGAAAATGATATTGAATTTGACGAATTGTTATCAGAAGAATCCACCCCACTGAATCTTGAAACTTTAAATAGTGATTGTCAACAACTTATTCTCGATTATCTTAAAATTAAAGACTTACTGAATGTCGCTGAAACAAGTAAAACGTTGTATGTGGCGGCGTGTCTTGCTTTCAAAAGAAAATATGGCCAACGCAACGTGGGATTAGGAGAGTATTATAAACCTAGATATTACGAAAAGTGAGATTTGTAATAAGAAATCTGTTTTTGATTGAGAACTAACCTAAAATGAATTATTTTCTTTTCTTTTATAGATATTATGCAAATGGAAAAGGTGTTCGGGTTGACAATGAGCTGGACAGATTGAAAATTCTACGAAATTTCGGACATTTAATATCGAATCTCTTCTTAGAGTTTTTTCCTCCAAAACGTGGGGTGACAAAAATACCATGTTATGTAATTAAGTATTGTTCAAAGTCATTACATAAATTAGTGATAAGAGTTTATGTTTGGCATCTTCAAAGCATATTTGAATCGATTGAAAATCCATTCATAAATTTGAAAAAATTATATGTACGGGAATGCCGCCATAAGTCGAATTTATGGAAGTTTGATGGTGCAGTTTTTCCAAATTTGCAAACTTTGAAGTTTAATATGAACAAGATGAGAGGAACCGTCGATTTCATTTCACCGAAAATGGTATACCACATCACATCGCTAAAATCCTTTTCATTCGATGATACAATGGCACAATATAATGACAGAAGAATATATACCGACATTGTGGATATGATAAAGGTGAATACACAGCTGGAAATATTCGAGATTGCATTGCTTGAGCAATTTGATGAACCAAGTTTTGAAGCATTAATGCGACATCTCGAATGTCTTCCAAATCTTCGACGTTTAAATTTAATTTTCACTGGACCAGAATCCGTATTCAATGTACTTGGTTCATACCATTTCGATAAGGTCGTTGATTTTGGATTGTTTAATATACCTTCTACATTTGCAACAAAAATTCCATTTTCATTCAATCAATTGAAACGTTTCACTATAGCCACCGCGAACAAAACATTTTCGGAGCATTTACATCATGCACACATTTGGGATTTTATGGTCAACAACAAACATTTGACGTCAATATTTTTGCATGGGAAAGTGAATGGTTCGTTTATTACAAATTACGCACATGTATTTTCTAATGTCGAAGAACTGTGTATTCACAAATGCCAAGACATACCGATAGACACTGTTCTTGATTTTTTAAAAAATCGATTAAAAAAATTGAACATAAGTGGAACCAGGAAGTCATTCAATGGGAATCAATACGATATTTGTAATATACTTAAACGCAATGAAATTGAATTTTCGCTGGAAAGGGTTGAAAACAAAACTCGTTTTTCGGTTTTAAATTGTTTTATTAAATGTGACTGGATTAGATACTTTGATGATGTTGACTTGTATAGCAACGATGCACCCAAGTGCTATATACCTCTGATAAATCCATATTATGCGGAACGTCGTTGTGGAGAGAAAGGCTTTGGTTCATAGGTTCTCACCAGGAGTCCGAGGGGTCCAATTACACAAAAAGTTTAGATAAAGTGTACACTATTGATAAGTACTCGTCTGTTTGGATAAAGTGTACGACCTTCTATCATTGTGGACGGCAGTCCACGCGAGTGACGCAAGCAACTACTATGCATGCCTATTAGTTCAATGCCACAAGCCTATATATACACGAATTTTCAACTTCTAAACCATATTACCGATCAAAATGAGTCGAGTATCATTGGAAACGTCTTGGAAAGTAGAGACAAAAAGAGTATAAAAAATTGAAATTTGACCCCGATGACCCCTGATATGAAGGTTTGAAAAAGTCACCAAAATTTCAGTTTTTCCACAATAAAGGGTCGAAAACTCATCTTAACCTCTTGTAATACGCATCAGTTCGATTCTAATTCCAAATACAAATCTAACGATACCCATATCATCAAAATCAGTTGAGCCGGTCAAAATTTATGACATTATCAAAATTTTACCCATATTGAAAATGTAAAGCTATTGAATGCATTAAAATGTTAACGAAAAAATAAAAATAACCCGCTAGCCGCGTCACAAAATTGATATCAACAATTTTGTGTATCGCTTTCGCTTGCGACACGAGTTTTTACCGCGCCAAGAGGTTTTTCAATTGTTAGAAATAATTCTTAGGAATGAAATGTGGAATTAATTTCGGTTTATAAAACTACTAGCTGATGACACCCCGCTTCGCGTGGTTTTATGGAATTCTTTCAATTTTTGTTCAATTTTCTTGAAGTTCTGGAATGTTCCATGGTTTACTTGGGTTTTCTGTTGATTTTTCTTGAATATTCTAGAATTTTCTATTGCCTATGGCCTGACTTTCAGAAAGTTTAAGAAAAATCGAAAGAATTTCATGGAACATTCTAGAAAATTCGAGAAAAATCGGAAGAATTTCATAGAATATTCTAGAAACTTCCAGAAAATTCAAGAAAAACTGAAAGAATTTCATGGAACATTCTAGAAAATTCGAGAAAAATCGGAGGTTCAAACTGATTCCAATCATCAAAAAGCCTCGGAATAATGAATTCCAAATTTCCATATGAAAAAAATCGAATTTTTCATTCAACCCTATTCGAAATAGAACATTTGTTATTCAAATAGAAGAAATCAAATCAGATTGATCAATAAAATTTAACGTTATAAAAAATTTAATGAAATTGTCAAAAAACGAAAATTAAGATGGTAAATAAAAAAAGAAAATTCAAATTTCTTTGGTTATTGAGTTTAATTTTACTATTTTCACCGGATGGAGTTTCGCATTTGAGCCACATTTACGTAAGTAATTCGCGCCACTTGTATTTCCGCCAAGCTGTGTTTTTTTGTGGCACGCATACATGTACATGCATGTACAAGCATCTACATGTATAAGGCATTTAGATTGGCGCCAAATTTTTCGTGGTTTTAATGCTTCAACATTTGCGCATTGTCTTTATAAATCTCAACGAGCAAACATGGTAAGATTTTCGCAATAATAAATTTACTAAAATAAACTTGAATTGAAATAAAATATATTTAAAATTCAGGAAAACCAACAAAATACGGTGAAAAAATTCAACGCCTTTCTTCTAAAAAAGGGTTTGATTAATGGCGAAAAATCCGGTTTCACACAAAGCTTCGATAAGTACGTTTCACACAAGCTTCCAATTTACAATTTTTGAAATTGTTTCCTTTTTACACATTTTTTTCTTTATTTTCAGTTCGTCTGCAATTTTATTTCAATCCTTTAGCTCTATTTTGAGTGAAATTTCCGGCAATGATACTGTATCGTTGCAACAACTACCGAGGTGAGTCCCAATGCTTTTATTTTTACTTCGTTTGAATTCTCATAACCATTTTTCTCTTCATAATTTATAGTGATGAGCTAGATGAAATGGTTGAAATCCTTCATTCAAAACATGGAATGAAGTGTATTGTGTTCATTTTCGATGAACACATTTTCAAAGCGGGAGAGACAGTAGGATCACTCAAATACTACGGCTATGATTTTCTGGGTGATCAACGGTTCGAGATCCCGGTTTATGGTAGCGTTGATGATGCCATGGAAAACACTACGGAAAATGGTTCACCGATTGCATTTATAATACATCGTCGAGGCCTATATATATGCGACGATGATGCAACCAAATTGCTTAAACGGTACGATTAAAAAATCATTTGGTTTTTTCATTAATATTTTCATTAATCGTCATCGTCATAAATCATTTTTACTTTTACAGTACACATGCTCTTCATTTGGCTATCAAATCAAAGTAATCGGAAAATGTGAATATCCATTAATAAATACGCTTGCACCTGCTTAAAATAGGAGAATCATCAATTCCAACACATACCGATTCATATTTCATTCAAAAACTATCAATACGTTGTTATTTCACAGCTCATCGTTTTTTGTACAAACTTGATTTAAGTGAAAAGTTCTTTCAATTTCTGATATCAGTTACATTTGTTGATTTCTTCAAATATAGAAAATAAAACACTTTTGTTGAAATATCTTTGCTAATCAACTCAAATCCACACAGTTTTAGATTGCGAATGAATTCGTTCACATTTTCAAATCTCGATTCGATTTCGGCAATTTTAAGATGACCACTCTTGTTCTTTTGCTGTTTAACCATTTTTATCACTTTGGATTATGGCTGCACTTTTTTCACCAACACATATTTGCCTGGTTCATTATTTTTTCGTTAATTTTCAGACAATAATTGAAATAAAAGTGGTAAATAAATTGATTGAGACTGTAGGCATATGTAAACAAACGTTTTGTTCAGCAATTTCAGCACGTACAACTGTCAAAAGTCAATGAAACTACTTTTCTCATACAAAAAAAAAATGGAGAAATAAAAATGTTTAAAATAATTCAAAATGCTCTGTAAATAATTGGTTCAGTTGAAAACTGTCAAAACGAAACCTGTCATTAAATTATTTTCTTTTGCACGACTACAACGAACACGGTCGCAGTGCATTGCACCACAGTCAAGCATTTTATTCAAATAGCAAGGAGCTCAATAAACGATTTTACCGTTTGAAGAAAAATTTTGTATCACACCAAAGACATCACAATTTTTGTTGCATGAGTCAATTGGTAATTTGTGTGTTGTTGATCAGTGTTTTATGTTAAATTAATTGATTTTAGTGTGAAAGCAATTCCAAATATGGATCACATCAAAGCGTTGAATCGAAGTTATAGCGAACCGACAACTGTTGTTCCAACATCAGAGAAAATCAACGAGGTTACAGATAAATAATTCCATATCATTTCCATTAGTAGACGAATCAAGACGAATCAATTAAACTGTTGTTGATATATTTTCAGGACTTGAAGCAATGTTATTCAAATGCTTTGCAAGCAAAACAAAATGATCAACATGAAACAGCTATTGCGATGTTTCGTCAAATATTGCAAAATGAGATTATTGAACCAGCTACCTGATAATAATAATACAATCAACAAGCTTACACACACTTGAACAGATTGCGACGTTGAAATTGACGTGAGAAATAACCGCGCTCCCACACGCAAGCGCACACAATTTCACGTTGTGGGTTTTTTTTTTCTCCCTTGTCTAAACAAAACTAAATTGAACACAATTTCAATCGCATGCAATTGCTAGAGACGAATTTACCAATACGAAATTGGACATTTTTTTTGTTGGAAAAACACGTTTTCAAAAAGAAATATTTTTATTACTCATTTTTTGACCATTTTCAAGGTTTTTTTTCTCTCTTTTGATAGAAAAGTTATAAAAAATATTATTATTATTTATCTCATCTCAGAGAATTCAATCTTAAATAATTTACTGAAAGTTGCAAACAACACAAGACTTATTGCTAATGGTCTAGAACACTGGTTTAAATAAAAATTGGTCATTTTTTGTCAGATTCAAGAGATTTTGTTTTATCTTAGCATTCTTAATAAAAATTCAACTGTTAACCAAATTCGTTTTGCTATACAAGTAGAAATTGGACATGTTTTGCAGTAGAGTTAAAACACGATCAGCTTTCGTAAATGAGAAAATCGTTGCGTTGTGCCAACGATGCTGCGAATTTTTTTCCATCGTCAGTTGGTGAACTAAATGCAATTTCGTCAAATGATAAAAATGCACCAAACAAGAAATGTCCACGCATTGATGTGATCAGTTTGGCGGCAATTCCATGGCGACGATACTGTGGCGATACCCAAATACGTGATATACCGCATCTAAAATGAATGAGAAATTGATCGGATTTTAATTGATTATTTAATTTATTTTAGGGTTGGTTGAATTGGGTGTC
Source organism: Aphidoletes aphidimyza (assembly GCA_030463065.1). Taxonomy (NCBI): domain Eukaryota; kingdom Metazoa; phylum Arthropoda; class Insecta; order Diptera; family Cecidomyiidae; genus Aphidoletes; species Aphidoletes aphidimyza. Next base: position 11,033,216 of record CM059998.1, on the reverse strand, counting down.
ACTTACTTCACTGGATATGATTCGATAGTGCAGCAGTCAACACCATTCTCCGTCTTCAGGCGATGTGCTTGTTCCAACGGTTGTACCACACAAACGCCCACAATTTGTTGCTTTGCAACTGCAAAGTATACCTGAAATATCCAAAATAATACAATAAATTTGATATTAGCGTATGGCATCCAATTTTGTAAATAAGGAGACAAGGAAAAAGGACGACGATTTTCGAAACACGTTACCAGAGTTTTTGGTTTGAGTTCACTGCGTGCTGCAAAACCAAGATCACGATCAACCATTTCCAACACTTCTTTGACTCGATCTTTTTTCGCCTTGCTGTCGGCTTCACACACATAAATGATACGACCATTTAGGCCCCAGTCAGGAATTTGTGTTACCACACGTTCATTGTTCCAGCCTTTAAATGCCAAAATATTAACACAATTGTGATATTTTAAATGCAACAGTTCATCTTCTGGCTCATGAACACTGTACTGCATTTCACATTGTGGACAAGTGCGAACACCGAATTCTTTTTGACCAACATCCAGTTGATATTGTTGATTGCCAATTGGCACCCAATCTTTTGATATTTTTTGTAATGCATTAAATGTTGGCACTTTTTGATCATTAGCGGTGAAATTTTTATGGAATATTGGAAATAGCTTTTCGGATGGTGCATCGGTGTCGTTTGATGTTGTGCTGCCAATTTCATTTGTTGGTGTGTCTTTAGAGGAATCTAAAATAAATAACGCAATTAATTGTGATACGGTTATTTTCAGAGAGGACAAAAATGTTAACTTACTTGAGGCCTCTTTGATAACGACATTTGCATCTACGGCAGGAATAGCAGCTGACATAGCAGCTGATACGTCACTATTCACTGCGAAGCTATCGGTGTTGGCCTCGATTGGAATGTCAATATT
>CM059998.1:10787783-11032196 GCA_030463065.1 Aphidoletes aphidimyza | reverse complement strand
TCAGTGATGGCAGATATACAGCACATTATACCGACTCTGCACATACTGTATATACAAAATTCGATGTGCAGAGACGTTTGCACATGCACACAAAGAAGAAATGAAACGACTATACACAATCTACAGCCTACACAGATCTAAGATGCGCGCTCAGTGAACGTTGTAGTGTGTTAAGAACAAAAGGAGAAGCCGAGAACGAAAAAGGAGAAATGTGCACCGATACGCTGACATCGGAGTAAACGGAATAGAAGACAGACGAAACGTGCTCTTTACTCTAATGTTATGAATACGGTCAGTCTGTTTCTTCTTTGTGTACACGCACACGAGCGCACGTTATTCAACGGCACATGCTTTGCACATGCAGATATTTGGTATATACCACTGCAAAGCATACGTTTGCACACGGTTTGCCATCACTGGTTTTAATGCTTCAACATTTGCGCATTGTCTTTATAAATCTCAACGAGCAAACATGGTAAGATTTTCGCAATAATAAATTTACTAAAATAAACTTGAATTGAAATAAAATATATTTAAAATTCAGGAAAACCAACAAAATACGGTGAAAAAATTCAACGCCTTTCTTCTAAAAAAGGGTTTGATTAATGGCGAAAAATCCGGTTTCACACAAAGCTTCGATAAGTACGTTTCACACAAGCTTCCAATTTACAATTTTGGAAATTGTTTCCTTTTTACACATTTTTTTCTTTATTTTCAGTTCGTCTGCAATTTTATTTCAATCCTTTAGCTCTATTTTGAGTGAAATTTCCGGCAATGATACTGTATCGTTGCAACAACTACCGAGGTGAGTCCCAATGCTTTTATTTTTACTTCGTTTGAATTCTCATAACCATTTTTCTCTTCATAATTTATAGTGATGAGCTAGATGAAATGGTTGAAATCCTTCATTCAAAACATGGAATGAAGTGTATTGTGTTCATTTTCGATGAACACATTTTCAAAGCGGGAGAGACAGTAGGATCACTCAAATACTATGGCTATGATTTTCTGGGTGATCAACGGTTCGAGATCCCGGTTTATGGTAGCCAGTGTTATGCAAAGATATCTGTATCTAAAGATATCTGGAAGATATCTCTACATAGATAATATCTATTATTCATCTAGATAAGAGAGCTAATATATCGCACTTATCTCATATTCATCTAGATAATTCAATTTCAAGTGGTATCTATCTGAAAAAATTAGATAATTTTTAGATTTTTTATGAATTGAATTTGAAAAAAAATCATTGCATTTTTTTTTAAATACAAGCTCTAGCTTGTATTTGAACAGGATTGAGTTGGTCGTTGATTAGGCTGAGGATAGAAAATTTACAGATTTGAATAATAAAAAAATTGGACTGTGATGTTCATTTACTTTGGTGTAATTTTCGCGATTAACTTTCAAACGTGTCGTAAGGAAATCAATTAAGTCAAACATTTTATCAATACAAAAGATTGATTTTTATATTGTGAATACAACAATTTGATATCCGCATTCAAAATATGCAATATAACATTTGTATTAGGTTATCTGTGTTATCGTGTATTGATGTTAATTGGTATATATATATTTCCTTTTCACATATTTGGATGCGCGAACACAAACGTTGTTCACAAAATCGTCCATATCACCTGAAAAAGAATGATGAACACTTTGGAATCATTTTACAAATATATGAGAAATACATAAGTGTTGCCATACATAGTGTTTATCATTGTTTGCAATCGGGGTTTTAAGCGTTTTTTCAAATAATATCAGAACACCATGCAATTTTGGTTTCGGATATTTCGGGCCAAAACTAGTCCGAATTTTTTTTTCTGGGTCGGTTTGGGTTTTCCCAACCGACATTTTTTTGCTTCTTTTTAGCCCGAAACACCTAGAACCAAAATTGCATGTCATTCTGAGGGACTCCGAAAAACCCCCGAAAAAAACCGATTGCGAACACTGTTGTTTATACATGAACTGTCAAATGATTCCAATTTCGGCATTTTTTTTTTGAATAAGAATATCTGTAGATATCTGAAAAGATATCTTATCTTATCTTATCTTTTTCGACTAGAAGCTAATAATATCTATTATTCATCTAGATACGAAAACCAAAAAACGTCCCATATCTATTATTTATCTAGATATCAAAATTTCAAGAAATGCATAACACTGATGGTAGCGTTGATGAGGCCATGGGTAAAACTACGGTAAATGGTTCACCGATTGCATTTATAATACATCGTCGAGGCCTATATATATGCGACGATGATGCAACCAAATTGCTTAAACGGTACGATTAAAAAATCATTTGGTTTTTTCATTAATATTTTCATTAATCGTCATCGTCATAAATCATTTTTACTTTTACAGTACACATGCTCTTCATTTGGCTATCAAATCAAAGCAATAGGAAAATGTGAATATCCATTAATAAATACGCTTGCACCTGCTTAAAATAGGAGAATCATCATTTCCAACACATACCGATTCATATTTCATTCAAAAACCATCAATACGTTGTTATTTCACAGCTCATCGTTTTTTGTACAAACTTGATTTAAGTGAAAAGTTCTTTCAATTTCTGATATCAGTTACATTTGTTGATTTCTTCAAATACAGAAAATAAAACACTTTTGTTGAAATATCTTTGCTAATCAACTCAAATCCACACAGTTTTAGATTGCGAATGAATTCGTTCACATTTTCAAATCTCGATTCGATTTCGGCAATTTCAAGATGACCACTCTTGTTCTTTTGCTGTTTAACCATTTTTATCACTTTGGATTATGGCTGCACTTTTTTCACCAACACATATTTGCCTGGTTCACTATTTTTTTGTTAATTTTCAGACAATAATTGAAATAAAAGTGGTAAATAAATTGATTGAGACTGTAGGCATATGTAAACAAACGTTTTGTTCAGCAATTTCAGCACGTACAACTGTCAAAAGTCAATGAAACTACTTTTCTCATACAAAAAAAAAAATGGAGAAATAAAAATGTTTAAAATAATTCAAAATGCTCTGTAAATAATTGGTTCAGTTGAAAACTGTCAAAACGAAACCTGTCATAAAATTGTTTTCTTTTGCACGAGTACAACGAACACGGTCGCAGTGCATTGCACCACAGTCAAGCATTTTATTCAAATAGCAAGGAGCTCAATAAACGATTTTACCGTTTGAAGAAAAATTTTGTATCACACCAAAGACATCACAATTTTTGTTGCATGAGTCAATTGGTAATTTGTGTGTTGTTGATCAGTGTTTTATGTTAAATTAATTGATTTTAGTGTGAAAGCAATTCCAAATATGGATCACATCAAAGCGTTGAATCGAAGTTATAGCGAACCGACAACTGTTGTTCCAACATCAGAGAAAATCAACGAGGTTACAGATAAATAATTCCATATCATTTCCATTAGTAGACGAATCAAGACGAATCAATTAAACTGTTGTTGATATATTTTCAGGACTTGAAGCAATGTTATTCAAATGCTTTGCAAGCAAAACAAAATGATCAACATGAAACAGCTATTGCGATGTTTCGTCAAATATTGCAAAATGAGATTATTGAACAGGTAGCTGCGCTTGATAATTTGACACCATTTTTTTTTTTAAATTTTATTTCACTAACAATTTTTGGTTTTTGTGTGTGTTGATTTTATTATTCATATTCAGATTACCACCAAATCTTTTGAACATAAACAATTTTCGCTGAAATATTGTTGCTACAAAAATTTAGCAGAATTACATGAAGCACAAAATTCGGATCGATTGGCACTTGAATACTTTTTGAAGGTAAACGTTACAGCTCAAAAATTGGATTGATCAGCACGTTTTAACATTTTATGTTTCTATTGCAGGCATATGAGATGGACAATACGGACGTTTATTTTATGAACAAGTTTGGACGTGTTGCATTACAACAGCATAACATGCATTTAGCAAATATGGTGTTTCAACGGGTAAGCAAACAAGTGTCTCTGCATGATTTGAGTGAGAAGAAACTTTATTTTGATTTTTGTGTGTGTGTGTTCAGTGTTTACAATTGAATTCGAATCACATGCCATCGTTGGACGGAATACTCGAGATGCTGTGCTGTCAAGAGGACTACCTTGAGGCATATGGTTGGGCAATCTATTGTCACAGTAAATGTCCAAAATATCAACGAGCAATTGATGTCATTTTTGATGTACGCGATTTACTGAAAGACTCACCACTCCTGCAAAAGTAAATACACTGCATTTTCCGTTGAATTTCGTATAATTTCTTTTGTTTTTGTTCGGCCAAACAAATTCGCGTTTGGGTCATTTCATTAACATATTTTTTCCTAAATGAAATTATAGTGCGTTTGTGCCGTGTGTGACTGATGTAATCGGCAAACGATCTAAAAAACCGAGCCTCTTTCCATCGCCCAGTTATGTTGCTTTTCAACCAGATGATGAGCCAGATTTCAGTGAATTTCATATAACAACACCATCGTTTGTTACGTTTGGTCACATGATTAAGTCAATTTACGCTAAATCGACACAAGTCACGTCTTATCTCACAACAAAATTGTCATTCAGTGATATTTGTAATGTGACCGATATATGTGACCGTAACAACAATACCACAGCTATGAATGAATTTAGACCCACGTTAGAACCATTCTCCGAATGGTGCGGTTCAATATCAACCGATCCAAGTCCAATTCAACGCATTTTCCAAGAAATTTTACCACAATATTTCAGGTAAAGAAACCAAAGAAACAAAACCACATTTGATGACAACTGAATTTTCAATTAAAATGAAACTCACCAAAAAAAAAAACAATCAACGAAATCAATATTATATTTCAATCATCAAAAAGAAACGGAACAAAAGATTTTTTATTTTTTTTTAATTTTTATACAAAAACGCAACACAATAACAATTCTTTTCATCTGTGACTTTTTTCTCCATCAAAAAAATCATTTATTCGGTGTGTGTGTGAACGTGTGCGTTTTTTGTGTGTTTTTCTACTCTTTATCAAGCGGAAATTATAAAAAAAGATACAAGTTTTGCATATTTTTCAAGTGAGTTATTTATGTCGAAAGAATCTCAAAAGAAAAATATTCTTTTTCGGAGAAAAAGAAAGTTTTAACTTTTACCATTTCTTGTGAAACAAAGATATTACAACAGCCAACCAACAACAACAACAACAACCAAAAAAAGTTGTTGGAAAATAGCAAAATCACGATATTTTTCATTCGGAGAAAAAAGTCACATGGTGAAATTATTATTGAATGCGTGCATTTTTTGTTTCCATTCTCAAGAATTCATTTCAATAAGATTCAACCGAAAATAAGTTTTTTTCTGAAATGAAAATGTACTTTTTTGTATATATATCGATTGTGATCGGAATCACTGAATTGGCAATTTATGTAAAGTAACATCAGTGTCCCGTGAATTCGTTTCGAAATACAAAAAGAGAAGCATTGTTCTCGAACTAAATCAAGCTATTAAAATGTATGGATTTATTACTTTTCCGCACATTAAATGTGCTCAGGAAAAGTATTGGTTTTGCCTCAAAAATTCAACTCCACATAGCTTGAGTAAATGATTACCGATCAGGCTCAAATTTTGAACAGAATCTCAGTACACCCTGGGAACAAATCTATTTTAGCACTTTTTTGATTTAGATACTCGGTTCTGGTAGTTCCGGTGCAAAATGGCGTCGTTGTCGTCGTACGTGAGCACGATAACTCTCGAAAGGAGTCTCAAATTTGTTTTATTTTGTCACAGGAAAATTGGTCATATTGCAGTAGTGATTTCATAGCGACATACCGTGCCAAAATACAGTACATTGTATGACAAAATAATATTTTGCCCGTTTTCATGGCAGAACTCTTGACTACTCCAAAATTCACAAAAACAGAAAAACAAAATTTCATACAAATGCGGAAAAGTCAGGATTACGAATGTAATTCAATTTATTTTCTCTTGAAATTCAAGCACATTTTACAATGGAAGTGATTTTGGTACGAAATTCGATGTTTTTTTTCTATTTGTATTATGAGGGGGAGGAAAATGCGTCCATCGTCATTTATCATGCATGGAAATTGTTCTGGTTGGTTTTTTTTATTTTCTCTTCGCTTTTAGTTTGGGCTGTGATGACAGAGATGTTGAGATTCAGCCATCATTGGTTCGTGCCATTTGTCAACCCAACTATTTGGACAATGTGATGGCTTCATCGACGAATAATGAAACCTTTAACACAGCCAGCACTTCATATTTACGTGAATTCATCGATAGATTAAAGGTACACAACAGTGTCGATGACTATATATGTATTTAGTTAACGAACTATTTAAATAGCAATTTTCTTGGGTTTTCGTACAGGCCAAACCCTTTCATATGTTGGATGTCGTGTTCGAGTGGTTGAAATGGATGTCGAAGTGCTCTCACATCCAATTGCCTATCGAAATGCAGTCACTTTACATCAATATCTTCGAGTATCAATCGTAAGTTTATCTTTTCTTATTCCCCAAACAACTAACATTTTGGTTAAACCATTTGAAATTGGTTACATAACCAACAACAACTACAACAACAACAAAAACGACAACAACGACAACGACACACACAGACACACACACACCCTCCGAACAAACAAAAATTAAACAATCGAACTTTTGTAAACAGCAACCACACGGACTGGAGCATGTGGGATCGATTACCACACACAAATACTTTCGATTTGTTTGGAATGGCAATGTTCTACATTGAATTGCGAATCATATCAAATGTGCGGGACAACGATGATGGCCAACAACGGTATGGAATTTCTACTTGACGAACAACTTATTAAAAAACATCCATTTCACAATTTATATATTGTGCAATATTTTTGTTTTGTTTTGTGTGTTTTCTTCTCTGTCTCCTCTGGTAGATTCTTCGATGACCAACTTATACGGAATTTTCATCATATTTTATGTTTGAAAAATTTATTCATATTCGATTGTGATTTAATGTTGAATGTACGATTGAATTTGTTACACTTTCAATTTGCCATTGAAACGGACGATTTGGAATTGGCCGGTGAACTGTTATGTCGTATTCAAGCTACAATTACAAATAAAACCAATATAAATTTACCAAATCAAATGTATTGCCCATGTATCGATGCCAAGATCATTGCCAATGAAATGGAATTGGTAACGTGTTTGCAACGGCAAAAAACCATCGAACGGCATTTATCAAGTGGACATTTTGATGATGTTGTGGCCATTGTTAAGAAATATCGACAATGCAATTTCACCAGTAAACATCTAAGCATTTATCAACAATTTGAATTGATATTGGAATGCCTTTGGTGTACGGATCGATTGGATGATTGCTTGCGTTGGTGTGAAATTGGTTTGTATGAATCGATGGGCATTTGGTTGCAGAACAAAGAAAAACATGTGCACCCATCCCACGAGCTCCTTCAACACGTTCGTTTTTTAACTGGTTATCTGGAGCATTTATTGAATGCAAATGGGTTCTGTGAGTGATTCGTTTTGAATTAGAATTATATTCTCGATTTTAAGATAAATCGGTTGTTATTTTGTTTATTTCTCGTCTCCCGCATGGAATAGTGATTAACACATTGAATGGGAGTAAAGAGCGTTTGGTTCGATCGATGGCTTACTTGCTTGAAGCTCAATACAACCAACACGAACATCAAATGTTACTGTTCGATGTGGCAGCTTTCATAAATGTGTTTGACGCCATTTTAAACAGCAATCCACATTCAATGGCAATGGAGAATCATTGGACTGTGTTAAACATCATCACAAAAGTAGCCGAATGGTTAATACTCAATAACATTCCATCACCGGATGATGGCCGATTTTTGATGTTCGTTTGGCAAGCGCTCGCCAATTCATCGGGGTGTACACGCCAGGCCCAAAAATTCCACTGGACTGAAATAATCCGATTGCTGTCCCATTCCATTTTCGGTTATCCAAATGTAATTGTTCAGCATCAAAACGTTTGCACATGCAAACGAGTCCCAATCGACTGGAATGGCGCCGCTCTGTTGTTCACATCGTACGACAACATTTCAAATGGGTAAAATGTGTTTGATGCTTGTCCTATTTAATATCAAATGTCGTATTTTTTTTTTGTCCATAGATCGTATTCGTCTTTATTTATTTCACGCGAATCCCTTTATTTTCATTCATTCATTCATTCATTTATTTATTTATTTTCTTCTTCCTTTTTTGCTGTTCGTTTGCTCATAGAATGTCTCAGCTGGAGCGAAAATCACTGATTGATGATTTATTGAACACAATTCCCGACGATGTACAGACGAATCTATTAAAAGCCATAAGTCAGTTGGATAATTTTTTAAACGATACGTCGCATAAATGCATTCCAGTGAAACAATTTCCAAGGAAACTCCAAGATATATTTCATCGTTTTGTAAGCGATGACATGAGCTCAACGAATTATGGCCGATATAGTCGTGAGCAGCTCATTGGAATGGATTTGGTCATAAATCCGAATCGTTTTAGCTCGTGGTTGGCATTGTTAACGATAAAAATTAGCCAATGTGATACATTGCTCAGTGCGACTGATTTGACCAAGTGAGAAATGGTGAACGATTGAAATTGCAAACGAAAGGATTTTTTCGTATGCGTATCAATATCAACACTATTTTGTGTTTTTATATAAATCCAATATAATTTATTTATGTGATGTGTGTGTGTGTTTTTTTGTTTTTGTAGAATCAATTTCGATGATGTAGAAAATCTGAAAAATTCCATCGATACATGCTTCGATAAATGTGAAATGCTCAATCGAGCCGAAACAACTTCAAATGTGGAACATTTATGGCGCTATGGATCTTATACTTATAAGCTTTGTAACTTCTTTGTGAAGGGTGGAGCTGTGTTACGAGATGAATTTAATGGCATTTACATACCAAAAAGGTAACATTTAATGGGCCAGAATTAACAATGATTCATAAATTGAATTCATGAATTAATGATCACATGCTAATTAAATTAACAACAACACATATAAATTATCCACACACGCACACACACACACACACACACACCCAAAACAGACTACAGTTTAGCTGGCAAACAACCGTGGAAACTTTAGAGGACTACTTGAACACAACGACTATCACAACGAAACATCAATTTCTATGCCATTTTATGCTCGGTAAAATACATGAAAAACAAAATCCAGCTGCAATCAAAGCAACACTTCAGCGTTATTTGCTAGCGGAGGAGCAATTGTTTGATCGTCAAGATGATGAGACGCTGTTTGCGATGAAAATTGAAATCAATTTTCGCATCACTGCATCGATTTACAAATATATTACACGCACCGAAAATGCGATACTCAACAAATGTGTGCTGTCGTTGCTGTTGCAAACGTTGAAACGGGATAAGGGTCGATTATTCAGCGAAAATCAACTGGCAGTACGAGCAAATAGTGTGGGATCCATTGATGAGAATGCCAATCAAATGGGTGAGGCGCACGAACAAGCGGTAAGTGAGCGAGAGAGAGAGAGAGAGAGAGAGAGAGAGAGAGAGGAAAAATCTCTCTAAACGGCAAATTTGACTTGTAATTTGGTTGATAATCCAGGGATTTGTCAACTTTTTTTCAGCACCAGGTCATTGTCATCATGAAAATGTGTGCAGATGATTTTCAGTGGTACCTCGATCAATGGCCAACATTTTACAAGGCCATTTACTATTTGATCGAAATTCATTTGAACAACGAAGATACCAAATGCCGTCCGTTGCTGTTGCAATTGCCACGCAAAGCCAACGATGAAGAGAAAAAGTTGAGCTTATTCAACATTCATCGGCAACGTCATTTATTCAAAGTAAATTGCTCCCTTTTTTCATATACCATCACATTTCTATCAAAATGCATTTTTTCCCGCTCCCCGCATTTTTCTAAACAGGTTAAAAATCCAGTGCAATTGGATGCTATTCATGATTCAACATCATTCAATAAATACATGGAAAAATGTGTTCGCATTCTTATCAAATACTTGGCAATCAATCGTAATCCATATTTGCAATTTGTATTGGCGATGCAATGGAATAAATTGGCCATGAATGGAGCATCGTTGCACTTGAAACGGCAACAAATTGAAAGCTTATTCCAATTGATTTTGACTCAATTTGTTTCCACCGCTTCGAGTTATGTGAAGCAATTCAATCGAACAACAGCCAAATCAAAAGTGTTCAATGAATTCTTTGCAAATCTCTATGAATTGTATCAAACTTGTCAAATTCCACTAAAAACATCACATTTTCCGGCTTTCAAATTGCTAATGATCACATGTTATCGTTTGTGCAACAATACAATTGAGGATACGGATTCAACACTTGGAGGTCACGATGAATTTCAGATGGCATTAAATTATTGCGCAAAAAAATCAACGGAAGCAGCTCAAACGGAAAAAACGGCAAAAAAACCATCAATGAAAACGAACAGCGCGAACAAAATTGTTGCAGATCCACAATTTCAAAAAAAAGTTAAAAAAACTAAATTTCAAAAAAAATAAGTTACCATAATTCACTAATTGTTCGGATTTCATATAATAAATTTAAGACGAGTATTGGAAACTCCCGAGCACATAAATTCTTAGATTTATAATAATTGGACTCATTTCGATTAAATAGATAATTCATGGGAACGTTGAATTGTCTCGTTTTGTTTTAATTGTCCACCCTTTCCACCTTAGTATATTCTCGAATGAGCAAGAGCTAAAGAAACAATAAATATTAATTGAACTGGAATGCGGAAAATACATTTTTCATTTAGCCTCGAACCTGAAGTCTATATATTTATTTATGGCAAGAATGACGGACATGTTGAGTTGGGAAAGCGAAAATAATATACTTTGTAGATAAGCTACGTACCGTTTGTTGGAGGGTAAACATCGGAGTGCAAATGTATGCGGGGGGGGTCATTCAATTCGTAGAAGAACATTTGTGTACATTCCAGTGAAATTTTCTACTCACATTCACCGATCCCGGTGTATAAAAAGAAGCAGTTAAAATGAAGATGATGAAAATGATGAAGAAGAAATTCGCTAAATGTGGAAAAGAAATGAGTTTTATGATTGTGAATTGTACGACGAGCGTTATGCTGCTTGGTCTTATTATATCCATGCTGAATTTGGTATACGAAGATAGAGTTATATCAAATCATTGAAAATTGATCGAAAGTCTCTGTTTCGAAACACACATACACACTTACACACTGTGTGTTGCGCGGTTAAATTGATATTTGCGATTGAATAAGTACCATTTCACACAAAAACAGTGGAAACGAGTTGAATAGTGAGCGGTTGTGATGGGTGTGAGGTGTGTAGATGCGTGAACTTTATCTACAAGTCAAGTTCCCAGCCAAACGATTCACCAGCTAAACGAATATTCGAGGTGAAATGATGTGGATTTATATCATGTTGAACTAGTGAATTCGAACAGGCGCAACATTGAAAGATGCTAAACGGCAGATGAAGATTGTTTATGATAGAAATTCCACGCGTTTCAATAAAGGAAATTCTTTATTGTGATTTTTATGATTTGCGCGCTGGAGTTTGAACAGTACAATGTACACACGCCGACGAAAATGTTGTAGCCGTGCATTTGTACAATGGATGTTTAACAACGTGAAGATGCGGGAAACGCGCACGCCGTGCAAACCGAACAAACTTGAGACTTGAGAGCCCCCACAAGCAAAACTTTATAGAAAATACTGAATGTGAAACAGAGAGACTTTTATAAAAAAAAAGAAAAAAACAAAAGTTTTCCATTTTGTCATGCCATATAAATACTTTACACAGGGTGCGAAGCGAGAACGAGAGAGCGAGAGAGAGAGAGAGAGAAGATGACGAAAATGTGCGCGCCTCAACGAAATTGTTTTGTTAAAAACATTCAATTTGTAAGCGGAGATGAGCAGTGGCCCAGGACTAAGTATCCGGTATATTGTTTTGCATCATTTGAATACGGATAACGGCGGCAACAGCGCATAATGTTTGTTTTGTTATTGGAATTTCCTTTTTTGGTTCTTGTTTTTTTTTTTTTTTTTATTCCATATTCATTCGCATTGGATTTTGATCGAAAAGAAAACTGAGCATCATATTCGGTTGCTATTTTGTTCCAACACCCCCTCTATTCAATCTCACCGATCGCGCTCACAAATGTGATTTTACAGCAGCAGATCCACCTGGGCCGCTTAACACTCACACAATCCATTTTAAATCTCTGGAATTTCCATAAAACAATATTATTACAAAAGATGAACTGGAGTTAATCAGTTTTCGTTTCTTTCTGTCGTTCGCTGTGTCACGTTCACAAATTTTAAAAATAAAACGAAAGAAAAAACACAGAGAAAAAAAGGCTCACACTTTTCAGCCGGACAAATTATTATCCGCAATTCAATAAAACATGTACTAGAATTCAGTGCTCATTTAGTGTTTTGCTATGAGTCAGGGTACAGAATTAGTGCTCCAAATTGTTCGCTCTATTTGGACAGATTTCTATATGTCGTAGTCCGTATATAACGACCCTGACTCATAGCAAAGCACTAAATGAGCACTGAATTCTAGTATATGTTTTATTGAATTGCGGATAATAATTTCGAAATCGCAACTTTTTAAACTGGTTCAAAGTAATGGAAAATACAACAAATTCGTTTGTAGAAAATCAATGAAACAAAATGTTTTTCCGAACTATGGTATATATATTCTGAGAGCACTAATTAGGCACTAAAAAATTATTCAGGTGAAATTTTGAACAGGTGAGAAAAATTATTTGGACAGGTAAAATCAGGTATTATAAATTGATCTCAGGTGAATGAGAATCATATTTGGGAAGCACTAATTGAGCACTAAATTTTTATGTATAAAACATTCATTTTGAATTGAAACTTTTCGAGAAAATAGTTTTTCGGCATTATAGCAGCTGCTATAAAAATTGACGTAGTTGAATGGGGTCGAAAAAATGGAGCACTAATTTTTCTGACTATAGCACTAAATAGCACTAAATATATGATTCAACAGAAGAGTAGTAGCGAATATTTGTCCGGCTGAAAAGTGTGAGCCAGAAAAAAATGAACATTCAATTGGTGCTCATTTGAGTAAAAGCAAAAGGGAAGTCCTCTTATCTCTAACTGAGTCTTTTTCCATCTCTTTGAATTGATGAATATGATATCTTTTTCCAAGAACTGGAAAAGGGGCAGAGTATGTCGTAGGTTATCACAAGAGTGCTGGACTTGTATTTGGAGTATATTCTTTACAACTAGAACCTGGATACGATTTAATACCCAGGCAGAAACGAATGCTCGAGATATAAAAGGCACATTGGATTTTCCGAAAAACACATTTTCTGTGTAGCCACAAAGTACTAAGCAGTGCCCCCACCAAGCTATTGAATCCACTGAAACCACAAATAACAACATCTAACAGCTGTGCATGTAATCGCATTTCTTTGAATAGAAATCAATGCTCAGATATTTTTCTCATTGAAATTACTTATTTTGCTTCATAATTTTATTAAATTTTTTACATCACTGCTTTTACTCCAACATTTCTTTTCGACATCTTCATGTTACGATATATATGTTGAGCACTGAACGGTGTTCCATCTGATGTACTTCAAAGCGACGTTCATCATCGGTATTATGTTTCATTTTGAAATTTAAAAAAAAAAAAAAAATTAAATAAAAAAAAGAAAATATACACGTCTTTTAACCGTTGTCTAGTTGAAACTTATTTTTCCGTAATTGAACGAACAGTTTTTCCTTTTAGCCAAGTTTCAGCCCCGAAGAGTGCTTTAAATTTGGTCAATTCAATTTGTACAATGTACAAAGTCTTCTTATTTTAACTTACGCTGCGAATATTGGCAACATTAAACTTTCCATTTTCTATAAATTTAAGAAGAGAGAAAAATACACTACTGTTGCCTGCTACTAGCAGCTATGAGCGTCAGTCAGTTCCTTTCCTCCTTAATTCGGTTCATGGAAAATACCATTAATAGAGAGAGAGAGAGAGAGAGAGAGAGAGAGAGAGAGAGAGAGAGAGAGAGAGAGGCAGAAAGCGAGAAAAATATGTTTGCGTCTACAAGAGGCAACGAAATGGAAACAACTTTTCTGTTGACTTAGATTCACATTTCCTCGCACTGAAATATTGCTGGGGTTGTTTGTAATGGGCTCACAGAGTTTTAATTTACACATAAGATTATGTGCCAGTCCATTGAGTTGGATTTCCGTTTGGTGCGTTCTTCTTTCGGTGTGTGTGTGTGTACGATGTACGTTCCCTTGCACATTACAATTGGAAAATCGATTCATCAAAAGAAGAGAAAACTGAACAAACAACACAAAAACACAAACGAAAAGTGAACGAGTGAAAGAGTGAGCAAGTTGTTTGCATAAACAGTTTTCGGCAACACGTTTGGTTATCGATGATACAACGATTGCGATATTTATGCGGGTTCTTGCAACAGTTTGGCATAAATAAGCCGAACAAATGAAATACATTTTGCTGATGCCATCGCCACTGCGAAACAAATCGAGAAATGCGAGTTGATGACGAAAAAAACACCAAATTCTGCGAAACAAAAACGTATGTGTGTGAGCGAGAGAGATGAAGATAGACGAACAAAGGGGGTACACAATAACCAGCGGCCAGAAATATGCTGTGTAAACTATTTAGCCGAAATCCATTCTATTTTATCGAATAAACAATACCGAAACCGAAAACAAAACATTTATGTTCAATGGGACCAGAATACGGCCGGTTGTTCCATTTTTTTCAAGCCATTTTCCGTTTTCTTTTAGCATGTCTTATGTTACATTGTTCATTTACATCCGCTGATCGAGCTCTATACTATGAAAAAAAAAACACACAAATACATCAAATGATAAACTCTAAGCGCCAACCATTCCCAGCTATGGACGGGGTATTTTTTACTCCGTCTTCATAAAATATAATGATTGGAGTTCAGTTTCAATTTCATTGACAAGTTTTTCTATATTGATTTGTACCAGAAAATACCCTTTGGTTTTTAGATCTTGAATTACTAATATGGATCGATGACATATGATTTCGGATGTAAGCGACTTGAAAGCTAGATAAGTTGAACCTTTTTCACCAATATTCATGTTTGCCATTTACAAAATATATTTTCCACTGATGAAAATTCCACTGAAATAATCCATTTCATTCTAGTAAAAAATTTAAATTTGTTAACATAGTTAAGAAGAGTTAAAGAATTCAAACCAAATGACGGTTTCTTGAAGTTTGGTCAAAGAACTTGGTCATTTCCCTAAAAAAAAAGACACCACCAAGTTAGTGATTTCTCGCGTATTACACTTCACAGAACGAAATGTCTTTATTGTGCACATGTGATTGCAAGCACTAACACTATCCACAAACGCATTCGTTCTCAATTGCAATACGAATCACGAACGATTTGTGGTGCGTGGAGTTAACCGTTCACAACCAGTCCGTTTGCAAACATTTCATTACACGAACGTCGTTTTTTTAGTGAAATGTTCGTGAACAGTGAATTTCACGAACCACGAGCTATTTGTATAGAACTATATATAAAATCTGTTCGTGGAAAATATTCGCGAACATCATTGTTTGCAGTGTGTTTAAATGTCTCTAGCATCCACCGAATTGTTGTCCATCTATTATAATAGATAATTATCATCATATTATATGCAAGCTATCTTCTGCTAACCATTTCGTTTAAATGGCTGAAATATGATAAAATTAATAATAAAATTCACGGTTCTGAAATCGCCTAGCACCTGATGGTTGCCATCGTGCCTTTTTGGCATTGCATAAAAATCATAATTTGACCTAAAAATAAATGTTCACCATAGAGAAAGTGGCTGTATGCGGAGGATGAGTGGAAAAATCAATTATGGCTGAATGGTTTTGTGTTTCAGTTTTGGTACAATACATGAAAGTAGATTGGTGGCTGTGCAGTGTGCACTTGCAATGTAAACACCTTTCGGAAAATAATCAAAAGGCAAATAAATGTACAGTAGTGGTTTCAATATTGATTTGACATGAGAACTTAGAATGCATAAGTGCAACTCTTTGCTTCTACTGACTCACGCGCATACACACACTTGATTTGCGAAGCCTTAGATGTGCGCAACATACTTTGTAAACAGATTACATACAGATATAAACTATCGATAATCCCGACACTTGATTGTCGGTCGGTGTGTGGGCTTACGGCTGCGATAGTAGTGCCATCAGGTAAAATTTTCTCTTTTTTTGTGTCGCCAGGTGTTGCAATGTTGGCAAGCAGGATGCAGGATTTGGAATCATTTCACCAAATGTTTTAGTTTTCATTCAATAAGTAAACAAAAGGTGTAATAATTGGTAATCGGAAACAATTTATTTTCAATCGAACATTCAAAATCATTTATTTCTAATGCATGTTTCATCAAAGAATATAAACATTTTCGCAATCCAAACTTGAAAATCAAAAAGTAAGCGTTGAACATGTCAAGTTAGCCGTAAGAGGCATGTCATTCGCACATGTTTTTTCAAATCGTGTACATATTTGTATATTAAAACATCACTGTGCATCACCATCCTAATATAAACGATTTATTTTTTAAATACGACCAACGTGTAAAAGTCTAAAATGTATTATGAACTAACGGTGAAATGTTGTGTAGTTCAGCGTCTGTAACAAATTTCTAGTACAGTGTTAGCATTTGATTTTTTTTGTGGAGCTTATAGTTTCCATTGTAAAATGTATATTCAATGTGGGAAAAGTTGCAAACATTTTGTCGTGTCAATTTTCCGTTGTTTTTTTTTATCATCACGGTGTGTGAATTTGCCCATGCAATGAAAATTGGCATTTTCGACATACGCACACCAACACCAACACTCACAGCATAGAATGGTATTTTATTCCAGTTGCACGGTGCAACTGTTGTCGAAAGATACGAAAATACAGATAATATCTTATCTTTATCTAGATAATAATAATTTGGTAGTATCTACCGACAATTTTTAGATACTTTTTAAGATAATATATTGTTTTTCACAACAGACAAGAATATTTCACAAAAAAATTTCCGTCAATACAAATTTTATTTCTCGGTACATTTTTCTTCAATTTTTCATTCGAAAAAATCTAATTTTCAGGTCAAAAGATAAGATAATATCTTATATTTTATCTAGAAATTTTTTCAAATTTTCGAATCTATCTTATCTTTATTATGGAAACTGTAGAACAATTTTTGGAAAATCTGAAAAACTAAAACCAGTTTCAGCACACCAAATTTATTAGAATCAATTGTATAGCGCGTAGAATTATTTTCTTGGGCGAAGAACAGACAATGTCCAACCCCTAGAGCTGCGCCAACAAAAATCTGCGGGTACTTCAATAACATAGACAATGAAATTTGACTTGAGTTTTGAGCACCAAGAGCGCGAAAAAGAGCGAGAGAGAGAGAGAGGAAAAACTTGAATAGCTTTAACTAAATACAAACAGTGTTGTGAATATGACGGTTCAGAAAATGTAAAGCATTTTATGATTTTGTGCACGTACCAGCTTTTCAGCTCGTACCAATTTTCCATTTGAAGTCTATTTGCTTTAGGTAGGTGCATTATTAAATAATTCTTGTATTTTGCATTTGATCATATTATATTCGATTTTCAGTATGTATGGCAGCCTAGTCCAAAGCGACAGCGACTACAGCTACAGCTACAGCTAGAGCACCGAAAAATAAGAAAATATACAAACTGGAAAAATAGCAAACAGATAGTTGATGTAGAGTTTGCAATGCGGAATTTCTGCTCATTTTACTTGAACATTGCACAAAGTCAAAGTAAAATAACATTTTTTTTTCCTGTGTCGTGGTATAACAGACTATAACTCAAAGGACAATGTTCACAATTGTTCACAATTCGGCTGAAAATATCGAATAGGATTATTTGTGTGCTTGCAACATCATACAGCGCTACACTGAGACAACCATCGCACAATTTTATTCGATATTTTTCAGCCACTAAGAATATGCTGATTTATCTCATCCGCTGAAGAAAACTCTGCGGCAAAACGCTTGTTTCCTATCGATTCAACCAAACTATTAAAGACTATTTCACTTCCTTCTGGCATAAGTATCGATTTCGATTGTCCCACAGCTGAACAGTGAGTGTTTCCAATGCCTATTCAACAGCAGTCAAATTCATTGCACCAAAATCAGCTTATATGTGCAGTTTATTGAGACAGAATTTCATGTTGTCTTTTTTCCTCACACCAAAAAACTACAATTGCACTTCAATGAAGTTATACTGCAGAAATGATTTAAATGGAAGCCATAGAATTTCGCGTGTTATTCGTTTAACTACCGATTTGTGCAACTGGGATTTTTTTTCATCTGAAAAAGAGAAAATTTTGTTTGATGTATTTTAAGCTGGATAAGAGACGAAGTAAAAATGTGTCGTCATTGTAGATGTACATTTCGTATTTGTAACAATCGTAAAGTGATCAAAAATATTGACATGTCGCGCGCACACCAAACTGTAAACAGCATCAATGGAGAAGAAAAAAATGAAACGCGACAGAAAATTGAGTGTATACAGGGTGTTAACAAATTCAAAAATAACTTGTGTGCATTTGACAGTCAATCCTACATATTTTTTCAAATGCATATAAACTTAAATACAATTAGACTGTATTTGACAAAATGTATAAAATTCCAACAAGTTCTTTTCTCTGACCACAAATGGATATTTTTTTAAAGTTGAACGTCTTTGTCAATGCCAAAACCAGCACATATCTTTTAAAAATATATTTGAAAGTTTATTTGAAATTCCAGAAATATAAAAAACAAGTTTGAAGATGAATTTCCTTTGAACTTCGCGCTCTGACGACTTTTAATACGTATTTAATAAATATCTGGTGCGTAAAATGCACTCAATCTTTTTCAAACGATTCGAAATGTTTGGTTTTTTTTTACTTCAACTTTTAATGGAATTCTTGTCAACAAAAACAAATCCTTGTAAATCATAGCTGCAGCCAGGACAGTACACACGGTGAGGCTAGAAATTCTTTTGGTGGAGGTAATCTGTTTTGAATGAAAACCTTAAGTTTTGAAAATCATCAAGATATTTTGTGAATTAATGATGGAGATAATCAATTGAACAAGTTAGATTCTCCGGGTTTTCTCTGTGAATATTTTATTTTATTTTGCAAATGATCGTCTATTTTTAACAGTTTTAACAAGACGCCATCTTGAATTTTGTTCACTGCTGTGTATTTCAATAGCACTGAGAAATTCGCCTTGAGATGGCCTCGCTGTCGAACGTACTTAAAGAGTCGCATATGTTTTAACATAATAAACAACATGAGAAATTGAAGGCCATTGACAATGCTGTTTGTAGATAATTCTTTGGATAAGAGTCCGGGGAACCGGTACTTAAAGGTCGTAGTATGATAAGTTAAACACCCTGTACAAAGGTTAATGGGCTCTTATATTTCAAAGCAGCATCGATTGATTCGTTTGTCAAACATTATTCGAGATGCAGAGAAAACGAGATTCCATGTGTTCCGCGTTTATTTTGTCTGCATGCAGAATGTCGGATGTAATTTATTCTATTGCTGTTGCATAATGATAGGAAGAAAACGAATTGGAAATGACGATTACTTATTCCCTTTCGCGTCACTCATTCCCCTTTTCACTCATTGATTCATCGTTTCAGTTTCGAATCTCTATTCATTTTCAGTGCTGAAAGATAACGTTTAACTGTTTTTGTGTTGGCCTTTTTTTCATCATGGTATTACAATTCAACTCTTTGTCTATTGCTATGTTCGCGGCACTTCAATATTTTCGCTGTTCGTTAGAATTGCATATTGCTATTTGTTATCAACATTTTTTTTAAACATGTGGATGACAAGCGAAACGTGGGGTTTTCATCCTCGTTCGTAGCAAACGTATTTGTACGCGTGTTTATCACAAAATGAACTGAATTTTATGCACATCATGCCCATAGCTATCAATATATGCAGTTAAGATATTCGAAAGAGCTATTTATTGAGAGACGTAGACGCGAATAAACGCGTAAAAGATTTTTCAAAGAGGAAAAAAAGGAAATGGAAAAGACAGGAAGTATAAACAGGCGAAACTCCATATGCACGGAAATGAAATTGAATTAAAAATATTTGTGAGCATTTTTGACACTTCAATTAAGATTAAATCAATACATGGCAAAGGAATCACGGAAACGTGTGTTAAAGATGAAAATCTCTCTGTTTAGATCGTTTTGCCAATGCAATACTTGCAACAGGCAGACAATCTTCAAATGAAGACACAATGAAAATATAACGAACGAGACGCACACGCGGAATATTGAAACAACGCAATTGTATCGCACAAGATATAATGGTGGCTGTCAGGCTAGATGAAATGTGAACGAGATCAGCATCATGAAAGTGGAAAAGTTAACATTCAAATTATTTAATGCAACGAGATGCTATTGTTCACTGAACAAGTAAAAGTACATAGCTTGTTTCATTGTGTGTTCTGTGTGCCTGAGATTTGTTCTGGGCCTTATTGACCAAAATGAACCGGCAATTTTCTTTTCAAACGATTCATAATCACATTTTATTCAAAATCAACACAAATTCGGCATTTTTAACCAATTTTACCCGTTTTCAATAGAAATATGGATTTTTATACGAGTAATAAAGGTTTTCAAATGAAATTAAAAATTTATCTTATGATAGATTTTATCCCACGGTATATAAATTGATCATTTTAAAGATGATATTTTTCTGATATTTATGGTCGTATGAGGTGTCGTCTGAAAGTGTCAAAAAGTTCGCAGAATCACGGAGAACGGCAGTTCGCCCAGTGGGGCAGTTCGCCCACCAAAAAATACACTTTTGAGTGCAACACTATATATACGCGAGTCTTCGGATTCTGTGTTGCCGACCGATGTCATTCGTGGAATAGGCTTTATCATGCAGCTTAGGACCAAACTAGACGGAAGCGGTCGTCAAAATGAATTTTTGTGGAAACAAAAAAAAATTCGCTTGAGGGACGTATGGGGTGTTTTGTTTTAGATTATGTAGCATATCTCCTGGGGGTAATCTTGACCATTGTGTTTGATCAATCGATAGTACTCTTCAATACCTTTCCATCGAGTGCTCAATCATCGAAATCGGTTGACCCGTTCAAAAGTTGTGTACGTTTTCCCAGAAAGGGGGGTTTTCCCTGAAAATTGGGTTTGGTATGTGTGTTTGTGTGTGACTTTGTACCTTGTCTCGATTTCTGGAAAGTATGACATTAATTGAGGGGCAGTTCAAAACCGTCGAGAATGGCCGAATTTCTTTACATATAAGAAAATAAGTAGGCGGAGAGTTTCGGGGTGTCGATTTTTTTTCAAAATTCCATAGCTCAGCTATAATACACAAGGTAGAAAATCCGCAGATACCGCAAATGAAAGGTATTGAGCTAGGCTTTAAATTAGTCTAGAAAAAGAAAAACATCTCGCTCGCACTGGTGCACTCTAGTTCACATTCATTGTAATATGGCATGGACAAATTGTTGAATTATTTGAGGACTGTGGAACGACAATATATATTTCACAAGCGCCACGTAAAATTTTATATCAGTCATTTTGGGGGCAGGATCTATTAGTGCGCCACTCCATTTATACCTCATTCAGAGGTTTTTCATCTTTAATAATAATAATGAGCCTGTATCTTTTCCACATGTGGATAATTTTGATTTTCGAGCCAAATTTATGAGAAACTTTGATTTTTGGATGAAATTTTGCATTAAAATCAATAAAAATGTCATAGGAAGTGTATATTTTGAAGAATCGGGCCCTGCACAAATAGAATATTTCTGAGGCAAACAATAACAACCAAGTTGAAAATTGTGAGCAACATAACGAAACACCTGAAGCAAATACAATGTGGATGCGAGTTGTGATGACGAGAATGAAATGATAAACCTGCAAACTGCCAACATCAATTCGACAAGAAATATTAGTACAATGACATAAAGTTTTGACACTGGCAGCATCGATGTTTCTACTTTCCACCCAGACCGAACGATTGGATAACAACAAAAAAAAACGGCAAAAAGAGACAGGTAGAAACATGAGATGCAATCCAACGAGAGAATTCATTTTCGCATCCACCATTCAAATGCAAGTACAGTGTGTCTGCAAATAAACTGCCAATTAAGGACGAAAATCAATGGAAACAGTTCTGTTTGAGAAGTTAATATCAAATCTACTCGAGCCAAAATAATGCATGAGTGAAATGAAACGGTTTGTTCGATTGTGTTGAGCTTAATGTGAATAGTCAAAGGATTTAATGCTAACATTTGAAATTTCACATTTAAAGAAATATTTAAATATTTAAATTGGCTTGTGTTTGGTATTTTTGGTTGGTCAAAAAGCACTTCGATCAAACAACATTTTTGAGCAAACATCTTGGAGAATGTTGTGCAAACAAACTGAAGATTGAAATACCCAAATCAGACTAATCTAATTACAATTTGGCGCACACCAAACCGACCGATTCAACACTACAATTTCCACTAATTCAAAACACTCCATATCAGTATTTCAACTGAAAATTGACTGTTTTTATATTTGAATTGTCAGTAATAAGAATGAAAATGGTAATCAACTGTAGGCAAATGCACTTCAGACGTTGTCGGAACGGAATGGAACGGAATGGAACGGAACGGAACAGAATAAAATACAAACAGTTGTCGTGAGTTTTCATTGGCTTGCCTACGGCGATAAAATGCTTTTCATTTGTTGCACTTTGCTATGTCACTTGTGAGAAATTTGAAATTTTCTAACAAATTCTCAACCAATTTGCGCAGTTATTGTACTGATGCATTGAAAATAGTATTAACTGTACATAAAAAGCGAATTCGAATAAGACGCAGGAATCTATCGAATTTGTTTAACAACAACAAAAACAACAATGAAAAAACAAGCAGATGAATTCTAAAGCTAAAGAATTGTACGACATCGACTCGGTCAGTTTCCATAGCAGTGGAAATGATTTAATTGGCTTTGTGTACTCAATTCCCCATTACAGTTTGAATGGCTGCTTCATAGCAACCGGAAAATAATTAAATTGTCATTGCTAAGCTTAGAAAGAAGCTTATCCGAACAATTTATTATAATATTGATAATTTCTGAATGTTCTGAATTGATCTATTTTAAACGATACTAACCCAAATCAAGAAAAAGCACGCGTACACACGCAAATACTGTCGATGTCAACAAACGAACATTTCATATTTTACTAAATGTATTCATAATCATTATTCTTAAATAATTAATTTGCATTTTATCCTTAATGAATTGATGTGAATTATTCGGATGAGAGAAATAGAGAGAAATAGAGAGAGAGAGAGAGAGAGAGAGAGAGAGAGAGAGAGGGAGAGAGAGAGAGAGAGAGAGAGAGAGAGAGAGAGAGAGAGAGAGAGAGAGAGAGAGAGAGAGAGAGAGAGAGAGAGAGAAAGATAAAAGAGGGCCATAGAAAATAAATTAAAAACATTTTATCCGATAATTATTTTAAAATAACAAAAGTGCTTGATGTTTAAAATGACGTCATATATATTATGCTTTGATGTGGTATTTCAATGTTATTAGTGTGACCGCTATTCAGAAATGGATTCCATTGGGACTGTTCAGTTGAAAATTATACACTGTGTGTGTGCGTGTGGGTTCTGTCTTCGTTGTTTGGTGTCCAGTTTATGCTCATATCATATTTTCATCAAATTAGCACTCCAGACAAAATGTATTCATTCGAAATGATTTTCCTGATATCAGATCCAAAACATGAAGATGCATATTTGCATTGTGTAATTAAAGTGGTCAAAAGATAATGGCGCACCGATAGGCGCTTTGTTGGTGATATTTGTTCAATCAAGTGAAATATAGCCAAATAAGCACACAATGCATAGCAACGCTCAAAATGCATATATCATTTGAAATTTGAGGTGAAACACATGAATGAAGAGAAATAGAGATGTGTGGAGAGAACATAGAATGATACGGAACGTGATATTACATTTGAAAATGTCCAGCACAGATTGTGACCTATGTAATTTATTGAATGTAGAACATTTGTATGGTCAATATTGAGCATTAATGGGCTTCAAATCACACAACATTCGATGTGTCATTGTATACCCTGATACATATATTTATATGTATCTATACAGATTTATGCGTATTTTTTTTTTTCTATCCGTGGAACTATAGAGAGGATTAATGAATTTTTTAAATAATTGTCTCTCTCCCTCTCTCTCTCCTTTTTTGCCTTCTGGAATATTTTGAGTTGCTTTAGTGCATTTACTTAAATATTAATGGATTTATGGACTTATTGTGTATTGGGCCAAACTCACGATATTCAAAATTACTTGCGTATGGCAATGGCTCTCTATATATGATATAATTACGTTTGCATTAGTCAAAATGATACGTATCTCTTCGAGCGGTTCATTCATTTGATTTGATTTCTATATAATTATAATCAAATTTACAAACTGGCCAAAAATGTTGCTATAAACTCAAATCTGATGCGAGAGAGAGGGAGAGAGAGAGAGAGTTTGCTCTCATCAAGGCGCCTGGTAATTTGATGAGCGAATTTTACTTTGAAATTCTCGTTGATACCAATGGACACACAGCCACACACAATATATATACATTCTCAACCCAATATCGAATCAATAAACTATCGTGACTCCATACTTTCAACAATAATGGCCTGTTTCCACAATGGAAAAGTGTGCACTCTAGAAGCAAAATAACAATGCTCCCAATTTCGATTTTTGACACACTATGCGAAGCAGCAATGTAGCAGCAAGTAGTGTGAGCAGCCAAACCACAGCAAAGAAGTTTGATTTTTTATGGGGTATTATATATCAAATAAAAAACCACTCGGCGCGGTAAATACTCGTGCCGCAAACAAAATCGGTACAAAGAATTACTGATATCAATTTTGTGACGCGACTAGCGAGTTATTTTCATTCAGTGATGCGATGGAATGAACAATTATGAACATGTACCATTGTACATACAAATGTACAATGTACATACAATCAGGGGTGTAAGTGGAGTGAGTCGACTCCACTCGTCAAGAGAATTTCTTGGAGGTCGACTGCTGCTCGCGAGTCGACTCGGAAAAGTTAAGTGGAGTCGAGTGGAAACTCAACTCAACTCCACTCAAATTTCATTTGTAGTCAAAATATTTCAGTACAAATAAACGAAATCGTCGAACGATTTGAATATGATCTTCCACGATTGAAAGTAATCGTCCACGATTACGAAATAATCGTGAACGATTATGATCGTGGTCTACGAGTTGAGTTGAGTTTGGAGTGAGCGAGCGGTTCCGGGGTGAGCTGAAGGTCGACTCGACTCAACTCACTGACAATGTGTCGACTGCTCACTCAAGTCGACTCAAATTCGACTCCACTTACATCCCTAATAGGGGCCACCAGATCGAAAAGTTGTGGAACAAAAAATTCTTAGTTTTACAATCCTAATATCTCCAGCGAATATCGTTGGAATATCTCACAGGTACAGACAGACAAACAAACGCCCCTTTTTATCATTTTGAGGGGGTGGGGGTAAATTTTTTGATAATGTCATAACTTTTGACCGGGTCAACCGATTTTGATGATATGGGTATCGTTGGATTTGTATCCAAAATTAGAATCGAACTAAAACGTTTTCGTATTACAAGCGTTTTAGATAAGTGTTCGATCCTTTATGAAATTTTGGTCACTTTTTCAAACCCCCATATCAGGGGTCATGGGAGGTCAAATTTCAAGTTTTTATACTCTTTTCGCCTTTATTTTCCAAGACCTTTCCAATGATGCTCAGCTCATTTTGATCGGTAATAAGGTTCAAAAGTTCGAAACTGCGTGTATATATAGGCTTGTGACATTGCACAAATATGCATGCATACTAGTTGTTTGCGTCACTCGCGTGGACTACCGTCCACAGTGATAATTATACATTATATAATTCCGACCTTTTAAATCCTGAGGATCAGTCGGCGCCACTAAACGTCCACCGATTGAGCTAAAAATTTGCAGGGATCATCATTTTACCTCCATTGAAAATGCATCAGGTGAGGCTCTAGCTTCCAAGTGCTTAAAAACAATGCTTGAAAACATCCACTATCAGCGACTATCAGATCCTTTTTCCATTAGTCCTGATGCGAAATGCTTGTCGTCCATTATTGTGGGTTGAAAGTATCAAGTCACGACTGTAGTTTTGTCTGTGCAGTGTATATAATGATTTGTTTCCCCTCTTTAAATTGTCCATTAACAACATGTTTATTAACGATGGTATATTGATTCGAGTATTCAGTGCGTCCACTGCAATAATTAAGTATTCGCGGAAGTATAGGATGATATGGGCTATTGATTTAAGCATCACGGTCAACGAATCATCAATTAATATTGCATTGTTAATTGTTCGCAATAAGTTTTACATCGACCGCATTTTCATCAGATTGTCGAATGATTCCTTCCCTGTCAACTCCACAGCCATTGATGTCAAAATGCCATTTATGTGGTCCCGTCATTTATTTGCAGTGACTGTGTGTTGATAATGGCTATGAAAGCGATACTTGAATATTTAGATCATTTCCGAACATCAAGTCCAATCATCGAATTGGTTGAACCGTTGTTTCGATATTATTAAACAAATATCGAGAAATATTGTAAGCTAAATATGTAAACAATTTCCATAAGAATAGATGGCTGTGCTTTCCAATGGCAACAAATGTCCATGATTGAATTTCTTCAATGCATTTCTTTTGGCGACGAATCAACATAAGAACTGTATGGCATTGTTATTCTTATGGTGATTTTATTAGTGATAATTTTGCTATTTTTCTCCACTCTTAATATTTAATATACTTGCATATACATATAATATACATAAATACGTAGCGATAATTCATTCTATTGAATTCCAGTAAAAAAAAGACAATATATCAGAGCATATTCAAAATGAGTTAACATTTAAAGTCCCATGAGAGTTGATGTTGAGTGTATGAATATTAAATTAGTATTATGGTAAATCGAAATGATTTTCTTGCCTCTGGTTCAAATGTTAAGCTAAAAGCCGACATTTCGGCATATGCTCCAGTGAATCTTTCCAACAAATTTCAACCAGAGCACCCTAAAATTGGCACAATTAACTCAAGTGAACAAATCAAAGGTCTAATGAAATTATAAAATCCGGTCTCTGGTAATGGAAAATTGAAAAATAAAATAGAATGAATTATTTTTGTTATGTGTTTTTATTTGAGAAATTAGCATTTAACAAGCGAAGCGTAAAATGAACGGGATACATTTCAATTTTTAAATTAATTTAATATTATTTTATTTTACGTTTTTCGTTTTGTTGTTGTTGCCTCTTTTGTATGGGAAATGGAACATTTTAAGCATTTGACTTATCGTTGGCATGACAGTGATCTGTCTTCGTATAGGCAATGTTTCTGGTGTTCCAGTTATTTGCGTCGTGTTTTGTTGTTATTGTGGGTACTGCTGCTACTGCTTTTATTTTTGTATTCAAATCCAAAAATTATAATGCGTGTGATAGAGCTCATAATTTTACGAAACAATGGAATTGCAGTGTTATTGTTAAATTCACACAGAGACTTAATATGGAATTAGTTACAAACTAAACAAAGTTAAACATTATTTTGTCCATCCATGTTTGATTTCCCATTTTTTTATGCGTGCTGCGCATAAAACCAGCTGAAAAACGAAATTAAAGAGACGAATAATTCGTCTATTACGGAACAGTATTGCATGATGGCATGATGACACGAACCAACAACAACAGCAACTAATCGCAAATGCCAAACACCGAAAAAAAAGTTTCTCAATTCTAAATTCGCAGACACATCAGCCCACAACTCGTGTATACACTGTACAGTGTACTTCCACTACAGTTTTTACAAAATTCAAAAATTAATTCACCGCCAAACAGCAACAACAACGACAAAAAAACAATTTGATACTTTTCGTTGGTTCCTGCCCAGAAGGTAAATGTTCTAAGTGAGCTGCCATTTAAAGGGCCATGGCCCATGTTATAACGAGAAGAGAAAAAAAACAACAGATATTTGGAAGCAAGTGCCAGTTGATAGTGTACCAAACTTGATTTTCAGCTTAAAGGTATCAAGTTCACTTGGTCAATTTATGGAGCTCAAACAGTATGGATAATTGCATTTGCTCTCAAATTGCATTTTCTATCTTTTAAGTTTGAATGAAACATTCAGGAAGCATGAACTCCAGCGGCCATATGAATATTTTGCGGCTGTGAAGACACCCCACGCACAATTTCTCTCTCTCTCTCGCTAGAATATCAAGAAGGAGAGAGACAAAAAATACTACAAAACTCAATTAGCTTAACAAAACCGAAAATATTTCAAGCGATTTTAGTCGTGTTATGTTTTTCACCTTTTCTCTCTCTCTCTCTCTCTCTCTCTCTCTCTCTCTCTCTCACACACAAACATATTCTCTTTTGCGTTTCAGCTATTATTATTCGCCAAGGCAATTTCAATTTTTGATGAAGTTGAAATAAATTATCATTATTTTTTTTCCAGCATGTTATTTCAATGGTAACACTTGATGCAAAGAAAGTGAGAGATTCTTTGTGTTTTTTTTTTGTATTGTTGTTGCTGTTGTTAATAACATTAAGATAGACACGATAAATTGTTTTTTTGGACTGCGTGAGCTCTGAAATGTGCACGCAGTGAATATTGAAGCGTAATTTGAACGTAGTTCACAGTTCACATATAGCCGGCCGACGGCACTACAAAATGCTTGGATACCCTGATGTGTGGCGTGAATTGTGGTTTGTGTGTGTGTGTGCGTTCGAGCCTATGTCGAAAATTCATTGACACATTCGTTTAGATTAAAATCAGCGATTGTTTTAATTCTATTTAATTTGATGGCATTTCGGAAAGCGCACAGAACAATTTATGGGACCGATTCCTGGACCGGATACGGGACGAGAGGTGAGCCATTGGAATTTAGTGGCATGAAACCGTGTTTAAACGCGTGCACGCACACACTCAAAATATGAAACTGAATGCCTAGTAAACAAAAGAGAAACGAAGCGAAAATGACATTTGTTAAGTTCGGTACAGTTATTCAAATGAGAAGGCAGCTGCTTTGAAGCCCATTTCACATTCCATATGAATATATTCACCATCAATTTGGCTGGTAAGCCCAGTGAAAATACCCAGTTTGTGAGCCATTTTACGCATTTTCGTTGGTTTTTCATAGTTTACGTTTTTCGTGCACTGGCTGAATGTTATCCAAATGCTCTTGTGTTTCTGATCAATTGTATTGTTCCAAAAATGTATAAAACGTATACGTTTCCGAAATTAACACCACACACACAATCCGGATTAATTTCGGTTTAATTTGAAAACAAAATCTCTCATTCAGGCGAAAATTAATAAGAATCTGACACATAAAACAAAAACACTATTTGGCCAACTAAAAAAAAATCACAATTTATGTAAATCGTGTAAAAATGTATGATGTTTCCCTTTGTTTGGCTTGCTGTATCTAACTTCAACTAATTTTGCGATTATTGTTGATGTAGATCGACCAACCATTTGGTAGTTGAAGCGTCAACAAATGTATGTTTACTTACGTATGCTGCCTCACCTCCACCCAATCGCTTGCCCATTTCCGGAAATGCGAAATAATATCCACGGAATTGATGAAGGTGTTATTCAAATATAACATTCAACCGTTTGATTTGGCATTTTAAAATATTCATATTGAAAGTAAACAACCCTCATCTGTCAAAGAAAATAACAAACAAAACCTCAAATTAAACATGGTACACTCAAGTACAACACTGGCCGCATACCAAAATGTACAGCTGAAGAAAAACAATGATGGTACGTGCCTGGGGACGTCTAAGAGCTGAAATACTTCAACACTCAAACTCTTTCGTTCTGTTTATGATTGCCGATGTACTAAGTATGTGTCTCTGTGTGTGTGTGCACGCGAGCCAAACACACTGACAATTATGAGCCAAAGGGTAGTGTGTGGGAACGGAAAAATTGGCATTATTGGATTTGGAATGTTCATTAATATGAACTAAGTTCAGCCGATGCGGTCATACTGACTAACTAACAAATGGTTTAGTAATGCGTTCGAATCATCAGCTTCGAATAAATCAAATTTTAAAACAAAGTGCAAGCGCAAGCACTAGCCAAATATAATTTCCAATCAAGTAGAATGGACAGCAT
The DNA here is from genome assembly GCA_030463065.1 of Aphidoletes aphidimyza. Taxonomy (NCBI): domain Eukaryota; kingdom Metazoa; phylum Arthropoda; class Insecta; order Diptera; family Cecidomyiidae; genus Aphidoletes; species Aphidoletes aphidimyza. The sequence continues at coordinate 11,001,902 of CM059998.1, read as the reverse complement.
CCAGTGTTCGTTCTCATTATCTCGTTCGTTTTGGGTTTCACTACAATAAAAAACTTCATGCTGATGCACGTGCGGATGTTGTATAAAATTCACCTGCAGACAACACAAAGGCCACACATATCATAAGCATGAGTGTCCGAAATGTTCTAAAAAGCTTGGTTTTACATTGTTTGTTCACGAGATCAGCTTCCATCTATGTTCCGTTTCCGTGGTTCGCATGTTTAATTCTCACTAGACTTGTTGTTTACCACACATTTGTTTGAGCTGAATAAACAACCCAGAGTAAATTATACTACTTTTCCCCTCATACCAAACGTATTACGAATAAGTATTACTCAAAACTCTACCACAGTTTCGTAAAAGAATTTTGTAGAACAAAAAAATATTTTCTTTCAAAGGATTGAAAATTATGTTTGCTTAAAACGTTCGGCTTATTTACCTATGCCATGAAATGGATTCGAAAATGTTTGGAAATCTGTTTAAATAAAGTAATTGAAAGTGTTCAACTTATTTGCATACGTTTATTAAATGTGAAAAAAGCGAAACTTTCATGTTTTATGAAATATATTCAACTAAAATAGGTTGAGCAGATTGCAAAATGAACACAGTTCGAACAACAGCAGCAGTATATTATAAAAAATTTCACCTTACCTTAGAAACTTTTCAACTAAATTCAGTATCAAGATGACATGGTTTAGTTGAAAAGTTTTCACAAAACGTGATATTTAACATTAAAAATCGTAAGAAAATGTAATGAAATGTTCAACTCGAAAAGATGTTCGAACAGTAATGTTGGCATCAGGACGAACTGGTGTTTAGCACCAAATTGAATGACCCTATATCAGATATCTCAAACTAGATTTTACTAAATACTATAGAATTTGTGTTAAAATTTTGGTAGAATGCCCAGATGCCCATTGTTCATTTTGATTATGTAGAAAAAAGTTCGTTTTACATAGTAAGTAACTATTATTTCGTTTCGTATTCGGTTTGCTTTTAACCATTTAGCAACTTCCTAATGGATATGGTTGAAGATAGAGAAAAGGCAACATCACAAAAACATCCAGCTTTAGTATTTACACAGTATGCAGTATTTTTGTCTGGTCTCTCTGGTGATAATGAATCACATGAGTTAAACACACCAAAGATTATTTTAATGCCGTTAATTCATTTTCACGAGTAAAACGTATACGTTAACATGTTTCAATGAATATTTTAATCGCTGCAAATCCCATACACATATTTTTGCAACAACAACAAAAAAAAACGATTTTCCATTTCAACATTTATGTGTGAAAGCAATAATGGTCGACAATGGACGCGAAACAATGAACTCTAATTAAATAGGCAAAAGGATTTCCAAGAAGTGATGAAGTGAATTTCAAAAATGAAAAAGATTATTATCTAAAATTACTGTTAATTCAGATCACGGAGAACGGCAGTTCTCCCAGTGGCGCACCAAAAAATTCACTTTTGAGTGCAACACTATATATACGCGAGTTTTCGGATTCTGTGTTGCCGACCGATGTCATTCGTGGAATAGGCATTGGCGTGTAGCTTAGGACCAAACTAAACGAAAGCTGTCGCCAAAATGAATTTTTGTGGAACCAAAAAAAATTTCACTTGGGGGACGTATGGGGGTGTTTTTTTCAGATTATGTAGCATATCTCCCGGTGGGTAATCTTGACCACTGTCGTTGAGTGACCAATCGATAGTACTCCTCAATACCTTTCCAACGAGTGCTCAACCATCAAAATCGGTTGACCCGTTCATAAGTTGTGTACGTTTTCCCGGAAAGGGGGGTTTTCCCTGAAAATTGGGTTTGGTATGTTTGTTCAGTGAATGTATTTTGCTGAGGAATTAGTTGCGCGTCAGCGTTAGCAACTAAGGTTAGCAACTAATATGTAGCGTCAACCGACGCTCGATTATGGTGCGGCAGATATGTAGACGCGTACACTCACACATTCACATTCACATCTTCACCCTACAGCGGCTGCTGTGTACCGCTTAGATCTAACTGGTCTGCATATCTGCCGCATCATAATCGAGCGTCGGTTGACGCTACATATTAGTTGCTAACCTTAGTTGCTAACGCTGACGCGCAACTAATTCCTCAGCAAAATACATTCACTGTGTTTGTGACTTTGTACCTTCTCTCGATCTCTGTGATGTATAACATTATTTTTGGGGAGTCTGGGGGGCAGTTCAAAACCGTCGAGAACGGCCGAATTTCCTTACATATAAGAAAATAAACAGGAGAAGAGTGTCGAGGAGTCGATTTTTTTCAAAATTCCATAACTCCGATAATACACAACATAGAAAATCCGCAGGTACCGCAAATGAAAGGTATTGAGCTAGGCTTTAAATAAGTTCTCAGTATAAAAGAAATCTGTAATCGGGTTTGGTCACCACATTGATAAAACCGAAAAATCGAAAATCGATTTTTTTGGTTTTTCATCATTTTGACCCTCGTACCCATTTTCTAAAATTCTGAAAAACTACACTTTGGTAGTACACCTCAATACCTATTCAACGAGGGTTCAACCATCAAAATAGGATCAATCGTTCCTAAGTTATGAAAGTTGGAAATTCACTCATCATTTTTGGCAAAAATTGGGTTTTGGCTATATGTGTGTCAGAGTTGACACTATCAAATCAAGTTGTGAAATAATACTGAATTTGATGACATAACATGCTCGCAACTCATATATCACAATCGATATACCTTAGAATTGGCTTTCAATCGGCGCCTATTGACTCGATTTGGAGGAAAATTTGGATTACAAGTAAAAAAAACCAAAAACTTCGAAATCGAAATTTTGGCTCATTTTGTCATATCTTCGCCGTATTTACTTCAACTCACTCGCCAGTGCGAGTGCCGAATGAAAACGTGAATTGTATTACGGCGGAAAAATAAATTCATTTTGTTTACACAAATATTTCGGTTTGAATCGTAGCCTAACTCTAATCGAATTGTCAGAAAAGCGCACTTTGCTCGCACTGGCGCACACTAGTTCAAATTTCAATTGATGCCATCATCGAAAGGTTTGTTGAATTATTTGAAAAGCGTTGAACCAAAAATATATAACTCAACAGCGCCACGTAAAATGTGATATCAGTCATTTTGTGGGCAAGATATTTGGGTGCGCCACTCTGTTTATACCTCGTTCAGAGGTTTTTTCATCTTATAAAATACACTAGATAAATGGATTAAATCACGACAATTTATGAGTTTTAGTGAGCAGAAATTCCACTAGAATTTCGATTAGGGTTGAATTATTGTAGGACAATTTGGTAAAACAGCTTCTACTTCATTTGTCCAGTTTCGGTCGTCAAAATCAATTTTTCCGTAAGGAAAATACCTGGATCAATGCACTTTTGCTATGTGGCTGTGTCAGCCGCTTGTTTTTCTGCAATGGTCCAAATCAAACATTATTACCATTCGAGTCATTTGGATATTGATATTATTCTCGCATAAATTGAATACGATAAAATAAAATCGGTGAGGTGAAAGGCAATAGTTTTTATGAAATGGTCAAGTGTTTATTTTTGGTAGTGGAACGTATGGAAACAACAACCGTATACGGTATTTCCATTTTTCGTACGTTCATAATTTATTTGCACGTTTACTATTTAACCATTTATTGTATAATAATAGAGTGAAAACGGGAATTAGGAATATTTTATGATCAATTTTCAATTTGTCGATTCAATTTATGAAAATTGGTTTCTTGGTATTCATTTTCAATTTAATTGAGGATATTGAATTCAGCACACCTTGAGCCCAGACAATGGAAAAGACGAAATCGATACAGAAGCGAATTTACTGAAATGTGTACCGTCCACTTATGCAAATATAACATCGGGCAGCAGTCAGTACCTGATTCTTCTTTTTCAGCTTATGGAATTTTTTTTCGCATATTGTACGAAGTACTTGTACGATTGAAAGAGACAAAAGATAATCCATGGTCATTTAACGCAACCATGAACACAGTTTTTATTTTTCAACATGGTGGCACCCATAAGATGAAAAAGAAGAAGTTACATCTACATCAAAATAACGGACCTGTCACCCGTTGATATATTTGAAATTTTTCTTCAACATTTTTCGGTGTTCGATTTTATACTCAGCGGCTTCAGCAACAATACAATTTGATTCATTTGGTTTGAATTTTATCACAAACTCCAATTTTCATAATATTTTCATTCAAAATGAATCAATATATACATTATACATTCGTGAATGGGACAAAAAAAATCAGCAGCATCGAAACATGATAGATTTATGTATATGCAATATTTTGAACGAAAATGTATTCTCGTCCGAAAATGCGAAAGAATGAGTTGGGCTATTTTATCGTTATGCACGAAATTTCAATCACTCCATTTATATTTCAACATGAGTGAAAATAAGCGCACATTTAATAATGACTCGGTAAAACAAAACAAAAAATGAAGCACGGCCATATAACAACACACAATGGTGTGCTATGCAAAAAACCGGTACGTGTAAATTTTGAGACCTGATAAAAATGTGCTAGCGCGTTCGAATTTGAGTGGTGGTCACATTGGTGTAAATGTTACAAACATGAACAAACACCATTTATAGTGAAATTAAATTTTTCCATGTGGAAAAATATATATAATAATCAAAATGCGGTATCGTATGTAGTTTGCTTTTCTGCCGAAACAAAAATACGCTCAGTCAATACGAACATTTCAACCCTAAATATACTCTCACACATACACCAATTAGTGGCAGTGCCTCGCCACGTGTATCATCGGCTTATTTCGTTTTGTCATTATTTATGACGATGCTGTTTTTGTACTGCAGATTTAAGGGATTTTCAATTTTCTTTCACAATCAATCAATAGAAGAAGAAACTAAGCACATGAATTATTGAAATTAAATCAAGTGCTAATAGCATATCATACAACAAAAAAGAAAAAATGCCAACTAGAAGTTGCTACTAACTTTTACAACTAAAACAACAACTTTCCTCGAAGGTGTTTTTCATTTTTCACTTCCATTCTTGATTCCCCCCCCCATACTAAACAATTTTCAGTTATATGTTATAGTCATTAATTTTATTCAGCTGTTTTAGATTACTCTATGCGGCGAGAAACCCTTTGAAATTATAAATTTTGTTTGGCAAATCATTTTGACGCTCATCACTCTGAGTCAGTCATGGAAAATAAAACTGGAAAATAAAATGAAATAACAGTTACTTCCTTCTTCGCTGACATCCGAATATGAAAGTTGAAAGTGGTTGTTGGAATTCAAGACGGTGAATGTACCGGTTATAAACATGCATTTTGACAGTGAACCTGCCCCCTCCCTCTCTCTCACCACACTCACACACACACACACTCTCACACATATACACCAGTTTGACACAGCGAATAAGCTTCCATTGAGCCATAACATTATCCTCATTAAATGAAAGTTTCGTTCATTTTTCCCCTGTCTCAATTAAATTATTCTGCAAGAATGAGCACGTGTTTTGGAATTTTCACTCAGAAAATTCGTACATTCGGTAGTTTCATTTAATATATTCATTGTGTCCATATATTCAGACAGGAATCATTATTTCATAAGTATTTGTGCTGTTTTGTTGGTGTTGTTGTTGTTGTTGTTGCCACACCGTCTCATTAGCAAAGTAACGATGATAAGTCTGTTCGTCTTAAATTATCGCGTAATAATAACATTCTTGGATTTCAATTTTCCAATGTCTCGAATCATCGTTTTGTTAATTTAGTGACGCTACTAAATTGCACACGGTTCATAATTCTCCAACCCAAATGCTCAAGGCACGAATGTTCAACGAAAAGGAAACCGGAAATCATAGCGTTGAAAATCGCATTCGCATTGTCCGCCAAAGTGTTAGTGAATTTAAGGATAGAGAATGTTTGCCTCGATGTTTATTGTCGCCTCTTATTTTAAGTAAACGAGTTTTTACATGTTTACATTTGCTTAAGTATTAGAAGTTTTAGGGACCAGTTAGAAGTTTCAAAACAAACAAAATGAAACAACAATGCGCATAGATTATTATTTAACCTGTGTTTCGTTGATACGGGATGGAAATATTTAACGTCATTGGTATTGAAAATAGCGTGATTCAATGGCAATTAGATTCGGATAAAACTTCCGGCTCTTAGCACGTGTAATCAAAAAGTAAGTCAACAAAGTTGAAAGCAAGAGCGAAAGAAGTGAAGGACAGAGAGAGAGAGAGGGAGAGAGAGAGAGAGAGAGAGAGAGAGAGAGAGAGAAAGAGAAAGAGAAGGGAGGAAGGGAGAGAAAGAAAGAGAAACAAAAACCGTACGATAATAATAGGAATGTGAATAAGAAGATGCCGAAGAGCCTCTCAACGTAATGAATAAGTCCACCCACGTTTCATTTCTTTTATTTATAATCCAGTGTGAAGCGCCGCAATTCAAAGTGTATCGAGAACAAGAACAAAAAAAATACATTGCATGCCATGAATCCTGGGCTCCATTTCAGTGTTTCGATCGAACGTTGTTGCGGCCGGGGCTGAAGTGCATGTGCGTTTGGAAAATAGCCGAGCTAAAGAAAAATCAGATGAATAGTTGTGGCAGTAAAGTTGAAATAACTTTCGATCAAGTTTTTGCGTTTATTCGCTCGTTTTTTTTATGATGCTTGTTATTTTGTGGTCAATGGTGTTATTGCTCATATTGAGACAAACTCGGCGAAACAATGTACGGGTGCGTGTATGTTACGCAACTAACCAATATAGAAACAAACAACGATAGATAAGCGACAGAGATTCGGAGAGTGAGTGAGTGAGAGAGAGAGAGAGAGAACGCCAAATGCAATTCATTTTATTTAGTGGCAATGGTGGTAAGCCATTGTCAGACTTTTGAACGATTCCATCTATGGTGAGACCCTCATTTTCCATCACGTCAATTATATGAATCTAATGGACAATTTCTTTTCTTTTTTTTTCGTTTCTCCTCAATGTCCGTACACAATGAACGAAAAAGCCTATCATCATTTCGACTGAACAAAGATTGTTATAATAAGTAAATGTCCATACGAAATTGGTTCTCAATTCAATACATCTAGCGTAATTTATATATTGAACAAAAATTGTTATATGCTCACATCGATTGTCGAAAATAGACATAAAATGCTGTGCCACCCATAATTAGAGAACGGCATCTTATGAATGATTCATTGAAGTTAAAATAACGCTGTATGTCAGCGCGGTGTAATACGGTTGATTTTAGTTTGGCCCATGGATAACGAAATGGCCCCCATCAAGTTGTCGTATAGCCAAAACGCATAGGAAGCGTATAACATTTTCAGGGAATCCATTGGCTTTGCATAAAAGCTAGAGTGAAACGTTGGCACACAGTGTTATAATTTGTTTCAATCGTTGTCGTGCTTGTCGACGTTCATTAATCGGAATGAACGGGACAAACTGATACAATCGTTTTGTATTCAATACGGTATTGTTACTTACATTGTAAGGAGGATTCCATTGCCGTGGAATGTTCATGTTAGAACTTAGTGTATATACTTGCATATGCGAGACCGTCTTTTGCTTTTGTCATTTCACTATAACGACAATACTCGTACATGTTGTCTGACTGTTTTTTTCGTTTTTTTTTTTGTTTTTGGTCTTCTTCGTCGCTTCATTGTGCAGCGTCGCTTTTTCCTGTGAACAGTGGGTGAGATACCATTCATATCCGGCTTTGAAAATTAATGGATGAATGACACCAGTGACAATAACAATATTTACAAAAATAATGATGGTGAAAGCAAAACAGAACTGTCATTTCATCTCAAAATATATACTCTCTATTTCACTATTCTTTTTTTTCATCGCTTTTCTTCTGACTCTCTCTCTCTCTCTCTCTCTCTCTCTCTCTCTCTCTCCCTCTCTCTCTCTCTCTCTCTCTCTGGCTTTGGAGCTCCTCGCTTCAAAACAAAACCGGCTGGAAAATAAGCCAACGTTGAAACGATCCATGCTTGCTGATTTTATGTTTTAGTCGAGCCCTTCAGCCTCCCTCATGTGCAGTTGAATGTTGCAAACAAATCTCTCAACAAGATCTCCAAAACTCCGAACAATTTTCGGTTGGCAACTTTTTGTTATGATTTGTGTGTTTGCCATTCCATATATTTTATGCTGTGTGCGCTTTGTGCTTTTTTTTAGCCGGCAAAACGGAGGCACAATTTTATAGAGTATTAAATCGGTTTGTGCCGCTGATGTTGCCATTGTTGCTGTTGTTGTCACCCGGACCATTTTTGAATTTATTTGCTTTTGCCTCGTCGGGCCAAGCTTTTGTTTTTGTTTTTGTTTTTCGCTTTCAATGAAGAATATTGGAAAAGTTTGTGCCATGTTTGAACGATACTTTAGGTATGAGCGTGAGAGAGAGAGAGCTAGAAGTAGAGGTAGATAGGTGAAATTATGTTCACCCGGCCACTAGATAAATGGTTCGCTCACAAAATGAGAATGAACATGTAAATGAAAAATGCAGCATAACAGTAGTTGGGGAACAAAGATGACATCATCGTTGATAAAGAAAACGGTGTGCTGATTTGTGACTTTTCTTTTTCATATATATTCAATGGTATCATCTGTGGGCTCCCTATGTTTCAGGTCTTGGAGTGTGCATGTCGTAGGGGTAGCGGTACACTAACAATAACATTTGTTGCAGAATGTTGCTAGTTTAGTTCCAATGCTCTTGAATCAGTGTAATTAAACGCATTCATTGACAAAATTCATATGTATTTACATTGCGAAATATAATATACAATTTCACCGAAGGCGGCGCTGGCAACTTATCACTCAAATTTCACGCTACAGCGGCGGTGCATGTGTGCATGAATGTATTTTTGTCCATTGTCAGCGGCTCAGATGAGAATTGCTTTCCCTTTTATTTATACTTACTTGGCGTGTTCGCATTTTTAATGTTTACACTTTGTATTGCTATACTATTTTCAGCTCCACCACATATTATCTCTTGCCCCTTTATTTTCTTTTCTCTCGCGTTTCGTTCCTCTTAAAAAAAAATGAAATCAGATAATTGTCGTCTCTTGGGTGTTGTGGCACAGCAAACTGGTTCCATGAAAGTGACATTTTCAACATTTTATCCAAGTGTCTGTCTATTCAGTGCGTCATCTGTTCGGGTGGTTGAATACTTAGTAGACGCTTTTCCTGTTCAAGCTATACAACAATACAAATTTTCTATACAACAACGTACCAATTTGGAAATCCAAGTATGGATGTGATATATGATTTTCCTCATTCTTTTTTGTAACAAAGCATGCCTTTTAAATTCGTGTAATTTAAGTGAATACACGTTGACTCGAAACCAAAGGAAAACTGTGAAACACATAACACTAAATGCATTTTTCACTTGATAAATAGTAAAATAATTAGTGATTCCATTAATTGATGAGACGCATATTTATCGTAATGTATCAGCAGCCTTCCAAACAATCGATACATAATGGGTGCTAGTGTAGCTTAAAATGTTCAGATAAATAATCGGAGCATTCGTCGAGGAATCAATTTGTGTACAGTCCATTTTAGTAAAAACATTACTATCTAAGGGAGGATGGGGTTTCGTCGAAGGGACGTGGAGCGTGACTCAAGTTCAAAACTGAAATATATTCAGTCTCAGAAAAAATCGATTCTATAGTGTAAAACAAATGGAAAACTGTTCCAAAACTAAGTCCGAATGAACCATAACGAACCTGTACATGGCTGTACATCGTTGATGATTCAAACAACCATTCAAAATTGCACACTCCATTGCTTTATGATTTCAAAATACACACTTTCAGTGTTTTCAGTGCACACTCGCTGCATGATGTGTTGTAGAAATTACTACACCTTTTCTCTGTGTGTAATTGTTACGCCATGTGAATATTGTGTGCAAATTGTGTGAACGATGAAAATAAAAACGTATTATAATATTCTTGTAGCACAAACGAGAGCCGTGTTAATGTTGCACATTAAAGGTTACTTTCATTCAACATTTCAACTTTCAACTTATTTTAAATTACGACATATTTTTTGGATATAATCTCGAACTGGTTTCAAAAAACCTCGAATGATCTGTGCAAAATTTGGAGTCGATCGGGTGATATTACTTTTCCGCACAACACGTGATGCGTGGCCAAAATTTTGGAAACCCCAAGAATGAGTTTTCTTTATTTGGAACCCCTAGGAATGTGAGCCCATATACTCCGCCAAACTATATTGGTTCTGAGATTTATAAATACAAGCATTCCATATTTGTGGTCATACAATAGATTCGATTCAGAAAATAGGTAGAACCACTGAAAACTAAACTTGTAGAAACTAAAAGAGTCTAAACAGAATTTGAGGCCGATTGGATGACGTTTTTTTGTAATTTCAATATGTTGATACTTTCATAATAAAACAAATTCTACAAATCACTTGATGAATAGATTGAATGTATTAGAATCAATGCATATTTATATAAACAGAGACATAAATGTAAACAAAGACATTGGCCCTCACTATTCTAGGTTATTCTCTTGTCTCAATACAAAGTAATTTTCTCTTCGTCTAATTATACATACTCAAATTATCACTGTATTGTTTTACATTCCTTTTTATGCCGATGTTCCCGCTTGTGCGTCTATCGATATTTGCATTTTAGTTGAAATTGTTCTTGCAACTGATGATGGTGTCATGAGACACTGAAACAATTGTTTTGCAATAAAATCTATTTTTATCAATTTAAGTGACTATAAGGTGCTTATTTCAATTAAAACTGATTCATTCGTCACTTAGTACTCCAAAAATCACATTTTAATTAAATCACTTGATGGTTGAAAGTGCGAAAAAGTAAGCCTTACGCATGTGGGCCCATTTATTTTTAGGTATTTTTACGGAGTGATTAAAATGAGCAGACATTTTTCGTTGGATAAAACCATGAAATTTGATAACACACAAAAATTGCAAACAGCCTGATTTCTTAATCACCAATGGTGTCAAAATTCTTCTCTAATCATCTATAGAATCAGGAAATCATAGTCATTTTGTTTTTGCAATTGAATTTACCAGCGGATATCAATCCAGGATATCAATTTATTTGGGGGTCTGTAAATTTATTCAAAAGCATAATATGTTATATTTAGTGGAATTGCCCGATATTTTTATTGCCAATTCACTATAATTGATTTATAGGATCTGATAAAAGTCGAAATACAGAAATCTGTAACCTTAGAGTAACCAGGATAACAATTTATCATTTTTTGATGCCGCGACAGCAAAAATATATATTTTAACAAACTTCAAAAGCCAAATCGCGTTTTTTTTTGTATCTCGTATAGTTCAGGCTCGGATAACAGTTATCCTGAACAACTTTATCTAGATAAAGCACTTGGACATTGTAATACTTTCCAATGGGAAGTCCCTATTGCTCATTTGGGTAAACTTCCATATTCGAATCTAAAACTTTCTGTGGGTCTAATTTCAACCCAAGGCCATAATAAGGTATGCGATAAGATTCATTTTGACTGTATCACATTGAACGATTGCTGTGGAGCCAACATACCACGAAGATTTTAAAACAAATTGGTCTGAATGTTCGAGTATGTTCGGACAAAAAAGAAATAAATCTTAATAATCGTGCTATTTGTGATTTGAAATTGAAGTAACAAGACCTTTTCGTGTATATCCCCACTTCTGGTGCATGTTTTTCGAATTATCTCTGACCTTCACATTTCACGCAATGTATTTCAAATGGGAGCTTAATTTATTTGGAACATTTACAACAACAAAAATCTTCAAGTTCACTATCTGTTCACGAATAATTGATTCGATATCTGCTTCACATCAAATGTTGATTGAATCGATTTGATGCTCTTTCTTTTGGAATTGACGTGAATTGATCTTGAATATTAGTTTGATGTTACTAAATTTTAATTGAATTCATTAAATTCAAATGTGACGTTCCCCCTTGTTCATGTTTATAAAATCAAAATCAGTTTGATTCACATGTCATCTCGTTTAAAACGGGATCAGGAAATGGAAACCCGGTTTGATTTGATTGACTTCGAAATATGTATATGCTGAAAATGTGTTGTGCAAAATAAATGGTTCATCCATAGTTTCAATCTGTTTGTTTCGCCCGAAAATTGTAAACTAAATGAAATGAATTGGTAGCTATGGATTTTAAAATAATACACCAAGCAAAGAATGCTAAACATAACCACCGGGTGTTATCATATTACCGCAAATAGCTTTTGCACAAACAAAATGACAACTCAAATAATTACGTGTCAGTGCGTTTAAATGTTTGTGATGGTGAAAGAAATACGTCTACACAACATTTCTGACAATATGTTGATTGTTGAAGCTTTGGAACGTGATGAAATGCGCTTCATATTTTCCGTCTTTGGTGAAATGTTGTTCAACGTCAAAATCAAAATCGTACGAAGCAAATATATATGATATTCGAAATAGATATTCGGGTTTGATGTGACAGCATTTACACAGCACAATAAACCAAATAAATGGTCTTACATGCATAAGACAGATTTTTCGGCAATACACGCAAATAAATGTTTCAGTACTGAGTTTCTGTCCTATGTTTGTTCGTCATGTGGTTTCGACTTCACATTTCATTTTAATGCATTGTTGTTTACTTAACATTGTTTAAACCATCAAATGAAAACGAACGAATTTAACGTAAACTTGGAAACAACTGAAATCATGCTGATAAAAGTACACTCCTAAAGCATTCAATATTGTGAATTCGCTTTTCGAGTTCATTGGAATACGTCCTCGATACCTATTCTGGTACGGGGATAGGAACGTGTCCAAGTTCCATATCTTCGGGATTTAAATACAACGTTAAGAAATGAGCGGCAGCTTTCACATCAACATTGCATCACAATTTCCTGTATTCCTGTTGGTTGTGGCTTTTGATTTCATTTTACATTCAATCACATTCAAACTTCTAACTGTTCATGAATATTTATGAAGTTTTCTTGGCAAAAGAAAAAATAAAAATAATATAATAGAATCCGCACAAATTGTATCACACCTCAGTCCAAAGATGGCTGCCGTTCATTCGAGACGTTTTATTTTTTTTTTGAAGCTTTTTTTAAAACATTTCCTTACATTGGAATACTTTTCAACTGGCTTTTCAACATGACCAGTTCTTCGAACATCACAGTTTTTCGAACCAAAAGAGATGATTTCCGTTCAAAAATTGAGTTTCTGTTTGACTTGAACCGGAACTCAAAATGTGAATTCCGGAACACTGGTTCCGAGACACACGCATATCTTGTTCACATATTACAATATGTGGCACATATGGCAATTTTGGTTTTATCCACCCATTGGCACACTATAGTATAACAAGTAGCTCATTAAATGTGGCCGACGTTTGACTTTGGTTTGCCCGTTCATTCGCATGACATGTAGAAACAATTTTATGTCATTTACGATAATATTTCAAAACAAACACACCCCAAAAAACTAGAGAAGTGGATGTGGTGTAGAAATTGTTGATTCAGTACTTAAATATTTTATATCGAATTTCCTAGCCGACCGTTTGGATTTTTGGCCGATTACGTTTTTCGGGGTGACCAAACGAGAGAGAGAGATTAAAAAAAAAAAAAGTTTTCTCAATTTGGATTGTCATGTGCATCTGTCCAGTGCTGTGTCATCAAACGACCGAACTTTCAGTTTTGGACATTCAGTTAATTTTAGATTGTGTAGCAACAAATGGTGATGACGGTAAGAGTAGCTCGAACAGCCACTTAACAACACCAGGCTTATAATCCATTCAAAGTCGAATGTTGAGAGGAAGAGAGGGACAGCGAGAGAAACGGGACGTATAACTTCCAACTAATCGTATTACCGTTTGAATAATGTACAATGTACATTGTGCATTCAATCAATTGTACCGACTGCAAAAGGCACTGTATGCAATCGAAAACGGGTATTAGTGACGACATAGCTTTGATCAAATGTTATGATTGTTGAAGCCAATATTTTATGTTTGCTGTCAGTTTGTAAGCTCAATAGTCGTTAAGACACTCGTTGTTGAACGTCATTGTCGACTGTAACTTTATGTTGCAGATCCACATGAAATATGCTCTTTCTCTCTTCCTCTACCTCTCTTTCTCTCTGTGTGCCTTGATGTATGTTAAATACGGAAACATTAGCATTGTGAATTTTAGATGAATTGCGAAATGGGTTTTCTTGAAGAGGGCTTGACATCGCCGACGAAAATTGCTTTGTTTAAAAGCTTTTTCCCTCGCAAATTTCAAAAAGTCTATTAAAAATTCTGTCATAATGTTGGTTCTTCGTATGACTTTAGTCTGTAATCAAGCTAATAGAATAAAATTTTTATAACGACTAGAGTTGATTACTGGTAAAAGAATATTAAAGGACACACACACACACAAACATGTAATGTGAGCATTTTTTGGGGAATGCTCACAGTTTTAAGCGATTTCGTGGAAATATAAAACCATTACAGTTTTCATGGGATTTTGTTGAATTTGTCTGTTTTGTGTCGTGTAGCGGGAAATGGAATAAATGTACATTTTTGCGTCGCCAATGTGTTTATATCAATGTCGCAGAATGATTTTGCAACGAGAAATGGATTCGAATGATAACCGAAAAGCATTTTGGTGGCTCTAAAACAGAGCCCATAAAGTGTAGTATATCAATTCGCTATAATATATGATATTGGTACGCGTATCAGAGGAATCGAAAACAGATTCCGACAAATCCAGTTTTCATCTTCGATTTATTCATATTTATGTGTTTTCTTTTTCCTTCTCTCTCTCATTCTCTGCCACTTTTTCATTTTATTTCATTAAACAAAGATGGTGTATACATGCACCTATAAAATGCGATCAATCGACAATCGTTCAACCGTGGTTTTAGTGTCTTATTTATTGATCCAAAATTGATGACAATTTCCGCTTCGAATGTACATCGCCAATAAATTGGCTCAATTTTTCTCTCTTTTTGCCATTTATCGCAAAATGGAAAAAGTACACGCTTTGAAGTAATTTCAAGTATTCAGTGTCTATATCATTTATTTTTCGATTCATTCAACGGAATATGTAATATTGCTGGCCATTTGAAATCGAAATAATTTCACCAATTGCCATTCAACGTTCTTGTAGTGTGGTTGAGTGAAATTCACATACTCGCAATTTCTTTTGAAAGAACAAAACTCAATTCCATGAACTTGTAATGTGCATCGCAATATCGAATTTCGTGAAATAAAACGATGATGCCGAAAAAAGCGTACACACACATATACACGCAAGCACAAAAATAGCACGAAAGTGAAAGAAAAAGACAAGACAAGGCAAGACAAGACAAGACACATCTAGTAGCTTCGGAGCTGTGCTTCTCCAAACAGATGAAAATTATATATGGAAAAAGATGCGTCAATTCAAATATCAAAATAAATCGAGAGAGAGAGAGAGAAAGAGAGAGAGAGAGAGAGAAACTCGTTTCAAAATGAATACCAACCGAGGGGCCCTTGAGACCAAAATATACACAATATTTGAGTTAAGTTATAATGCACAAAATGAATCGATGTTCGTGTGTAGGTGGAAATCGGTTTAGTTTTAGCATACAAAAAAAAAACGAAGAAATGTGGGTCTTGGGTCAGGATCATATGTGATATGGTTTAGTTGGTTGGCAAAATGCTTAGATTTCACAAAATTGCTGAAAGCTATTGAGCTTAATGCAGCATACACAATATATGCCTGATGGTTTATCAGGCCGGAATATATCGATCATGTGATAGTTTCGGCTTTTGGCCAGAACCAAGTTTTCGAGGTATGTTTTCTCCCATAATACGAAAATATTAAGCCCATACTCTCACTTGTCGGTGGAATTTTTTTGCATTGAACCGACCACTTTGGCCACCCGATACTTTGTATCCGAGAAAGCATTCACGAAACAATCCCATCATTTTTACCTTACGAACAATGAATTTGCTTTATGCGAAACAAGAAGCAACAACAGAGAGAAAAAAAGTATCGAAATCATCTCGATGTATTTTGAGAAAGATCTACTCATTTTTTCTTGTTATCATGCCATGTAATGGCCCGTCGCATCTAAATAGCACAGAGTGGGTTTTGTGTGGGCGAAATGCTTACACTTATACTCGATATAATACAGGCATTTCGACCATATCTTACAAGCTTGATCTCAGCCTCTTACTCTCGCTCCCTTTTCTCTCTCTCTCTCTCTCTCTTTCTCCCGAGCTCTCCATTTATTTCTCATTAATTTAACAAGGTTACGTAACTGCGCGAAATTGATAGTATGTTTCGAAAGCACTGCACACATTCAACGTAACAAGGCAACAACTACAGCACAAGCAAAAAAATAATCCTACTAAAATTTTACAACGTCTTCGGTGATACGGGTAGCCAACTGTTCAAAGTCCGCATTTATTAAATGGGCCATAAACATGGCATCTTGAGCTATATAAAATAAAAAAAAAAAGATTCAAATCAGTGCAATCAATCAATTCAATCGATAAGACAGTAAAAGTTTATGACAAGTGCTTTCCACTGCACATTTTTTTCCCTCGTTCCCCGCTATCGCTTCGATCTCTGTCTATGACTCGTCAACGGATGATTGTTCCCATTGCCCATCATCAACATTGACGTAGTTTTACGACTGATGTTCAGTGAACTGGTGTTCAATACCGTTCCTTCAGTTCCTTCGGTTGGCAATCTCAGATTTTAACAAACAAAAACAAATTTATTGCCCAACAAAATGGAAAGAAACACTTTAGCTACATTGTGCACGCGCGTGTGTGTGTGTGTGTGTAACGACTCCCCCTACACCTCCCTTGTGTTTCGCTCCGAGCTTAGATTTTATGCTCTTAATGTAATTAAATTGAAAAGGTATAAGAATCCGTTTCGTTTGCCATTCACCATTTCGTTCTACGTAACATCAGCTACTGTTGGCTCACATTTACAATAAATAATGGCCATCATCAAGCACAATCAATATTTAAAGTTGTGCATTTCCCGTCCGTCAGACTCATTTCCGAACAGTGACAGGCTGAACACAATGGTCACATCTATCAACAGGATGACTATTATGATTGTACAGAGAATGTGTAAGCGAGATCGAGAGTGAGCTGAAAAGAGGAAAAAATACAATCACACTTCCGTCAGCAAACATCCAGCTGAGATTAATGCCGAGTTAAGTCACTCGGAGGCTTTTGTTCAAGTTTTTGTGTATTGGTTTACCAAAAAAAAGAAGTTAAATGGACAAATCAAACTAAAAGCCATCGACGCTTGATTCAGTTAGTAACACCGCCAGCTAATAATTGGAAGTGAAAAATCGCATTTGGGCATGATGTTTCGCTTCGCGTGCTCATGCCACTCTATTTGCCTCTCTGTTTTTTTTTTTTTTTTTTTTAATATCATGTTGAATTTTGTCCATTAAAAAAACACACACATACCCGTTACACTTTTTTCCCGCAATTCAGCTACCATTCTTTATGAAGCTTTTCACGGATAGATATGTCACAACAACAACAACAACAACAACAACAACAACAACACCCGAGAAAGAAAGTAGAAAAAGTTCATGATCAATAGAATTTTTCTACATTTCATGGTCGTTGCATGATATTTTTATAGTGCAATTATGGCATGACTTGCTTTGTGGCAATTTCAATGAATTTGCCGATCGGTTCTCTTGATAAGTTTCCTTCCACAATTTCATTTTCATTTTATCCTCAATCAACACAAATCGACCACAATTAATCATTTGATTATCATTAATCAACAACCAAATATTGAACCGAAAACTTAGTCGTTTTTGTCTACATGTTGTATTGTGTGTGTGATAATGAAAAAAACAAACACACATACACACACAAACAACAAACTTTCTTTCCATCGGTTAATAATAAAGTATATTCCAACCAGAGCTCAAATTTGTGGACGCATTACATTAGTGTATATTAATATTTTGGCGCAAACTTCTTAGTTGCGATTTTACAGAGTTACAAAGTTCTTTTTAATAATGTTTTTACGAACAATTCCCCATTATGAGGCATGCTTTGTGGATAAAATATACTGAAAACACGATAAGAAAATGTCCATAATTAGCCATTTATGTATTACGGTCTTGTATTTACTAAATCCATTGTTTGGACGGGGAGTGAATCAGTTGCTTGCCGTTCTTTTGCAAGATTTAAAAAAAAATGACATGAAAAAAAGAACCTTTTGAAGAAGGAAAAAAAGCAGCAACTCACTAATGACTCTATCTGTCTGACTGCCTGCCAAACCTTTCAGTTTCATTCACAACAGTTTTTGAATCGAACCATTTTTTGGTCGAATGTTTCGAATTAATTTAAAACAGAAATTAGCAAATTGTGATTGTGTATCGATTGGCCATTTTTAATAAATGATCATATATTCAAATTGGAAATAAGCATATTTTGATGAAAATTCGCTATCGCGATGGACCATTGCTGAACTGTTTTTTTTTCCATTAACCATCTAGAGAATCTAAAATCCAGCCAATCATTACATATTATTACAAATTCATGCATAAACATCAATCTACTTTTATGATTAGAAGTTTTTTTTTGATGGAACCTCATTTTGTAGCGGATTTCCATTGGCATCTGCAGTAGTAATTATCATGATTACAAGATTACAATCAGTCAGCGCGAATAGCAAATACTTCAATATCCAAAACGATTAAATTTTATCTCTATATCATTGAGTAAATTTTGGTGGGTAATTTTTCATCATGGCGAACGAGAACGTCAATGATTTGGTCGCAACGGATATGAATGGGAATCGTTGATTACTTTTTCCTTTTTGTCAAAAATCTATGATGAACAGGGAACAAAAAGAGCCAAGTGTGCTCCACTGTAAAGCACTTGTCATAAACTTTTACTGCCCCCTTGAATTGATTGATTACACTGATTTAAATTTACATTTTTTTTTCTCTTCGCTCGTGCATTTTATGTTTTTATGTAGCTCGAGATGTTTATGGCTCATTTAATAAATATATATATACGGAAATGCACAGGTACCCATACCAAAGCTATCATGTTACAGGCGATTGCAATCCGCTTGGAAACATTTATTAGGAGTAGGGCCACTAACTCACTAAGCTAAGTGTGATAAAAATCACTGACAACCAAAGCTCAAAACTCAATTAACTAAAATGCCCGTTTTTTTTTTGGTTCACAGTGAAAGAATGCAGACATGCATGTCTTCAGTAAGGTATTTTCTGCAGTAACAACGAATGTTATACACAGTGAGAAAAGGTTGTTTAAAAAAAAGTGGTGTTTCAACGAGTAAGTTGTTTTCGTTGAGTTGTAACCTCTTAAAGTGTTGGTGCTTTCGATGGTCATTTTTTGTTGTTAAAAGCATTTTTAAATTGCACATTTTTTTATTCTCTAATAAATTTGTTGTGTGAATAATGTACTTGAAAAAGCTATGAGCTATGCTCCATATATGTAAACAACAACCATTATTATTAACCAACTTAGTTCCGACTGAGCTCCATTAAAATTCACTTGAAATTCATAAATTTTGACGAGAAAATAAAACCGAAATTGTTTGCCATGGTTCGGTGCACCGGGTTTTAGTTTGGAATACACGAACCATGCAAACAATGTTGCTCAATTCATGGCATTCATGTTATAAGGTATGCTCTTTAGCCAAAGAGCAAAAGATTTGCAATGGGAAATAAACAACCATTTGAACTACTCGTTCAGTTCAAAACATCAACAACGTTTCTCGATTTTAGTTATTCGAGCGCATTTCCTTGAAATGATATTTATGAGTGGTTTGAAATGAAGAAGATTGCTTATCACCCTAAGAGTTAATGGTGGAATTTTATTGGCGGAATTTCCAACGGAAGCTATTTTCAGTTGGCGAATGTTACAAGATAACTGTTTCCAAAAGTAAAAACTCCGTTTTTTTTGATAACCAATGATTCGCATTTTACAAAGCGGAAAACTATAAATTGACTGTTATGAAGATTTGGCGAGGTCGATTAATTTCGGTATGGTGAGCATTTTGAATGGCGGTTTTTGTTGTTGGTGGAAACATGATTGAAACTTATGCTCCTGTATCATTTTTGATTAATTTTCCATACCAAATCGAACATTTTAGCTACTGGGTCGGCTTGTAGAAGAGGCAAAAGCAAGGCATTCATTTGATTTAATACACAGTGACACAATATAAAAAGTATTTTTTTTCCCGCTCAACACGATCATCAAACATCCTGAACAGTCCGCTTGTTTTTCGTTAATTTTCACGACGCTCGAATTTGATGCACTATCTTTTGTGTTCCTACAGAAATCTCATTATTTCAGCTATTTAGGTGTTCATCAATCATTTTATCAGAAGATGACACGAGACCAAATGGCAAATAATTGTCGAGCTAATGTGAATTCGATGAGCAAATATCACAAACAGCGCAACAACAACAATAACGATGAAAATAGAACTTTGCTAATAATAATTAGAGAATATGTTCAACTACTTGACACATTGTTTATGTATGAATGATGACTTTTTTCCCCGGATGCATTGAATGCTTTCCAGGCCATTCGAACTCCATCAATACTGATACAATCAATAGGTTGTTGGTCATTTCGTGCATTATTTTATTCATTACAATGTGAAATGAAATAAATGAAAATTTATTGTATTGCGTCGCATCAAATTAACGGTGTTTGACCGGTGCTCATATTTTGTTGTGTGTGTGTGTGTGTGTGTCATTATCCGGTTTTTACTTCAGAAAACTTTAATTTATACGAGCATATGTGGCCGGTGCCATGATGGCACCAATAGATCGAATCGATTTTGCATCAGCACATCACGAATGTACAATGCGCGACCGTGTCAATAATTAATGTAAATAAATTATACTCAATGATCTTGATTGATTCGAATGATGGAAGAATGTTGCGACACACCAGCTAATGTGTAATAATGTCTCATTAATATTCCACCGTTTTTCCGATTGGGGTAAATATTTATATTCCGAAAATGGCTTTAACCGTTCAGCGAATTTATAGAATATTGAATATATACATAATATGTAATTGGTTTGAACGCGTTCCATTTTGGTTTGGGGTACATTTGAGGATAAGTTTGTGCAAACGGCACAAAAGTTTAAAACGATACTTATGAACGCTTGTTGTCTTTATTCACAAATACAATATTAATATGAACGAAAAAAGAACAGCACATGAGAGCTGTAGTTAACATAGAGTCGAGCACAGCGTTTAGAAGTTCATCCATAACTTAACGGCATTTTACTCTTATAATGTTCACGAACCGAAACCATCGAAAATTCATCAATCGTATTGCTACTCATCATTAAAATAATCTCGAGTAAATTGATAAAGTTTTATGTATGCTTTGCATGATAGAAGAGAGAAAGAGAGTGAGCCACACACACACACCCAAAGCAAGACTCTTTTTTGCATTCGCACAAAAATAAAAATAAAAATCGATTATTTCAAAAGACAAAAAAATAACACACACGCTGAATTGATCAAATATTTCAGTGTCGAGAGGGGAAAAAAAGCATGCAATCCATTAGATACGGTTGAGTGGAGCAAGCTCGAGTGAAAACAACCGATAAAAGTGATTCAAGAAATTCGGATATGAGAAAAAGCAACAACAACAAAAATGACCAATGCTTCAGATAACGTGGTATTTATGGTGGAGCATACTGTAAAGAATTGTTAAAATTAATTTTTGCTTATCGGAATCAATAAAAATGCCCATTTTCTGGTATTCGCACACACACCACCCCGAACACACCGTTTGTATTGTTTTCAAACAAACAAACAATACCTTATTCTTGGAATGCATCCACTTTTCAACCGAAAGCGTTCCGAAACATTTTCTATCCAACTGAACATATCGATGCCAAGAGAAATAATACCTAGAAACCATGGATAAAAACAAAAATGATAATCGAAATCAAGCAGATTATACTATTGCAACAGTAATCGGCCAAATTTTTCTATGGAGAAGAGAAAGAAAAAAAACACGAAGAATTCGCCCACGTTTTGCTTAAACGACACGTACCCAGCACGCTAACAACTGAACGCCATCGATTTTTGAGGGGTTGAGAATGTGGAAAGGAGAAAAAGAATATTTGCCAGTGCCAAAATGAGACGAAGAAAAAAAAGCGTTGAACTAAACGTTGAAGTGTGGTCCTTTAAAACGGATTGGATTTTCATTTTTCAACATTTATCGAATTCGAAGAATCAACAAATATGATTTGCAATATTTACTCATTTTTTGAACAAAAATAAACAAACGAGAGAACGCAAGCGAGAAGAAAAATAAGCTAGAAACAACAACAGCAAAAAAGTCAGAGCAACATTTTGAGTGGAATCGAAACGGAAACGGAAGAAATTGTAGCCAAATTAGAGCATTTAGTAAATAGGATGTTGATGTCATTGTTTGCACGCACATTCAACCATTTCGTTTCAGTACGAGAGTGATGAGATCTAAAAAAAAAACAACAACCAAGAAATCCATATCACTCATTGATTAAATTTGAATTCATTGAAGCGTAATTTATTCGAAACAACAAAGTTATTTGTTGTGTCAAGAATGAGAGATAGCAAGTACATTGGTTTTTATCAGTGGTATGTTGCTGCTGTTGCTGCCATTTTTTTTACTCTCTCAATTTCTCATTTCACTCGCATGAACAAGATTTAGCAAGTTGTTTGCGTTTTTTTCTCTCCATCTTCTAGTTGTTTCTTGCATCAAAACTGATGAAAATATCGAGAAGAACGCATATCGCTTCAAAAGAATAGCCAACAGCTTATCATCGTTTTTTCTCTGTCCTTTTGTTTTTACCACTTTGCAACGGTCCGTCCATTACACATTATATTTATGCAGTACATTTTGTACGAATGGACATACGAAAGAGAGCATTTTTTTTTTCAAACGAAGAACACCAGAAACAAAAACAACAACAGCCAGAAAAACAAAATCAATTCAAACGGAGAAATGGGGAGCGCAAGAGCGAATGAGAAACGGAATCATTGGATTCAGCCACATCATAATCTCATTTCAAGTAAAATATGCTCGAAATGGAAAATATAGAGACGATTTAGATAAAGAGGGGATATGGCCGAGGCGGCTACAGAATAGCGACAGTACTTTTATTTACAGCAATCAAGCGTTGTACATCTATACATATATCGGCACAAACAGAGATATAGAGATAACGAATGAATGAAAAAAAAATGGATGGTACGTGGATGAAAAAAAAACGGTAATTTTCAATAAAACACATCGCATACAATAGAAACGAATTGTATCGTATTTATTTCGCTCTGTCTCTTTTCCATTTTCGTTGGTATTTCAAACGAAATTTTGCGCTCAATTGTGGAAATTTTTACTTGCTTGTATTTCTTGTTTTCGGTGTGCATTATGGCAACAGGGAAAAAAACGATCCCAAATTGAAGAAAAATCTCGACCATTCTTTCAATAGAATAGATATACATGACTTCATTCTGAGAATTTACTCTTCAAAAGTTATTATTGTAATATTGAAAGTTTTTTTTTTCTGTGAAATGTTGACGTTAATTTGGAAATTCGATATAGAGGTATCTACATCCATTTTATATTATTTTGTATTCATTTGAATCATGGCAGCATATAGTATATGCACCATATACATGGTGTGTATATGTATGTATATATAAAAAAAACACATGAAATTGAAATCGAATATCGTTACGAATTTTCGGGGTTGATGCGATTTGAATCATTTATTTCTCCGCATCTCCTTTTCTCTCTTTCTCTCACTTTCAACTAAACACAACAAACGAACATAAACGACGAAAGAAACAAAGTCATAGAAACCCTCTCACATACAAGCTACTTTTCCATGAATATTTGATCTTCATTCATTTTTATATCGAAACATTTAAAATCATGTATTGAATTTGGGTCTGAATCCGATCGAAAAAAAAAATCAGTGTTGCGAATGTATGGCCAATTATTGTAAAAAAAAAAAAAAAAAAAAACCAAACATCATAAAGCAAGGATCAGCCATTCTTTTCCCCACATAATAAAGCTGATATTTTTTTCCATTACTTTCATGACTTTCTACGTTTGGTTGTTGTTGTTGGTGTTGCTTTTGCTGCTCAAACAAAAAGGTATCAAATCGCTCACAACAAAACACGATTTCTATCCCGAAACAGCACAAAGCAGGGTAATCAAATACAATGCCACTGTGCAGTGTACACTGTCGTATTTCACATTGAACACTAAATACAATTGAAATCCCCCGTACAGGTGTACTTTCTCGAAAATGAACGAAAAACCAGTAGCTTCGCCTGCATCAGTTCCCTGAAACTATTGAGGAGGCACTACATGAAGGGCATTAAATTGAAAAGCATATATTATTGACTATGTTGACAGGTGGAAACTCGTTTGCCTGTGTTTGTACCACTTCGTAGAGCGAAAGCATCACCCATATTATCTGCTAAAGAATCACTGAAAAAATTGTTACAATTTAACCATTTATAAATAGCACTCGAATAATTGGGTAAGTTAATGACAATTGACCAACCTGTGCTGATGACACAAATAATGCAAATAAAAATTGATTTCACAATGCCTAGGGGGTAATAACATTCATTTTATTCATAAATATGCACACATATTCACGGAATCCATCAAAAATCTCATAAAAACGTTCCAATTCACTCATATTCACAAAAAATCCTCATAATTGTCGATGTTGAATTCAGTGAATTCAGTGCATATCGGTGAATATTTGTGAATCTGACGAATTTTAGTGATTTCGTGTGAAGAGCTCCACTATAATAGCAGTTTTTCATAAGTGTGAAGAGTACCACTAGTGGTAACAGCTCCACTACTTACTTTAACGAGAATAAGCGAAGTATGTGTATTGCTACTGCACTGCGGCACTTGCGTTTGTATGTGTGAATTTTGACATTATGATACCAAAATTTCACCAGAATTCACCGGAATTCACAATTATGCACGCGTATTCATTCAAATCATATCAAATCCACATGTATTATTATTATTCTTCAAAATCCAATCGAAAATGTCTCGTTATTACCCCCTAGCACAATGCCCAATGCTATGAAGCTCAGTAATTTGCCCATCCATAGGAACGTCTATAGGGACGTTCTTCTTCTGAACGAACTCTGTTATATGCACAACTCCGCATGCAGAAACTGCCGCATACCACATACTTCGTTTTGCTTGCGGCGCATGCGGTTGACGCTATCACTCAGTTCGTTTTGATGCGTCGAATCTATATTATAGAAATATAAAATATATATATATATAAAATCTCAATATAAAGTCATGTCATACCGTAAAGTCATGACTCATACGGTGACGCATTGTGGACAATCTTGTACACTAGTTTCTACAACAATTTTTTTTGAATACATTTCATGTAGTGCTACAAAAGAAGAAATTTTTACTCATGAATGAACAATGTGAGAATTTTATGTAGAATAAATCGCAAATCGCATTGAAAACACATTATTGGAATTTGTTAAAACGTTAAATGAATGAACATGAACGATCGAAAATAAACATTTTCGTTAATCTTGGCAAAATTTAAAAGAAAAAAGAAACGCATCAAATAATTAGTGAACGAACGTGAACAATGCATTTGGAAAATTGTATGGATTCAACACGACCCAACAATACGAGATAAATGAGGAACATGAAGAGTGAAAAAAAACACAGAAAATGGCATGAAAAGAATTGTGCACCGGCTATATATGAATTACTCTTTGATTATTATTATTTATTTTTTTTGAATAGGGGTTTATCGGTGACCCAGATGATTGAAAATACAATTCAAAGGGAACAATTGCAAAGTGATTTGAGTTCAACTCTATAAATTTGATGAAGCATAAGTCTCTCTGTGTTTGTTTTTTTGTACAATATAAATCGGAGCAATCATGGCCAATCATCGCATTCAAGGTTATTTTTAAAAAATTCACCATTTGTTTTTTGCTTCATTCTCATTTTTGAGCCAAATAACAAATAGCTCATCATGCGAGTAGGTTTATAAATGCCATTAGAAAAAAAAACTCAATCCAAATTCACTGACAAGAAAAACATTGACAGGGAAATATCGTACGAAATGGGACAAAATACGATAAACAACCGATTTTCTAACAGCGCTCCAATAATTTCTTTTGAAAATCACTTCTGTGGCTCAGTCTCATTCCATTTCGGATGAAATATCAACTGAGTATTCTTTTTGTTTTTTCTAAAAACAAAAAAGAAATACATTAAGCAAAATCTTCTGATCAAACATTTGAAAAATCCCCCAAAAAGAAATCCGGTCCAAAGACAGATAGGACTGTGGGATATGTGATCAATTTTCTACTAAAAAAAGAAGATAAAAAACAAGATTCGAATCTTTTGATGAAAAAAGAATGTTTTCGAATATATTCCAAATGGAAAAGAAATTGCAAGTGTCATTTTTAATCTAGGCTAAAAATACCTGCTTTGATTGATATAAAAGTCTTCTAAAAGTTTTTCATCCAAAGGGATTTATTTACTTTTCGAATTGGTGTACAATGCACACACGAATACACACATTTTAAAATGCTTTTTACTAAATTTAATGCCACCCGGTATAAAACATAATTAACTCCATCAAATTTAACGTAAGTAAACCTGCACATTGTCCCTTATATTGCAACAACAACAACAACAAAACGAATAAAAAAGAAACAATAACAAAAATGTTCACAAGGGCAGAATAGCCAAACGAACGGACTTTAATAAAACAATACAACAAACGGTAAAAATATATAAAATATTTTCTTGCTGATTAAATTTGCTGGGTTGGTTGGCATTTTGTGAGACACTCACATGTTGAATGACATCCAAAGGCATAATCAAATTGAGTAAATGACTTTGCTCGTATTTTGCGGTTGTCCCATCCAACTTTCCATTAAAACATCATATAAGTTTGCCATGCCACATTTCCTCTGTGTGTGCTCTCTCTTGCATCCCTTTCTCATTCTATCTCGCTCTCTTTCACTTGTCCCCGTTGTCAACACGCTTATTTTGGCCGAAAGTTCCATTTTGTGAGCGTGTGTCTGTGCACCACTGTACTTCACATGACATTTGTGTCAACCATCAACATCCATGCTATTGAACATCTCTATATTTTCGTGCACTTCTATCAATTTTGTTCATTTTCTGGCACAAGAGACACATTTGCTTTATTATATTCATATTTTAATTTGTTTTTCCCTTTTTGTCGCACACACACACACACACACACACACACACACACACGCGCAGTCAAACATCAGCATAATTAAGAAACCTCATGGCAAACGTTATATTTGTGGATATGAGTTGGTTCGGTTCGGTTCAGTTCGGCTCGACAAAGGATTGTGCGAATGCAACAAGAGTGTCGGAAACAAGAAAAATCTTGACAGGTCCCAGAAGTGTGGTTTTTTTGTTGTTCTTATACATTCATTATTCTCACAAAGCCAAAACGATATGGTTCGATTTCTTTTGTTGTTGCTACGGCATTGTTCACATCTTTTTGTTGATGATCATGCATTGTGTCAAGTGGTAATTAAATTTAATATTTACGGCAAAAACTTATGAGTTTGAATACAACCCCGCTCCTCCTGCCTCTTCCCGACGTACATTAGCTAAATGCTCGAGTTCAATGCGTTCGCATCGTGTGACAATTTTATCATGTGTCACTTCACCAGAGGACATTGAAATGGCTAGCCAATTTTCAAGACGATTCAATTCTGATTTAACTGCTATGTTGTTTGGTTTTCTTTGATACGTGTTTTTGTTCTTAATCAGATTAAAATTGAGTTGTAGCAAGAAAAATCATTTTCCTGCGCGTGGAAAAATACAGTTTCCGATGGCAAACTCACACTCGCCATTTTTTGTTTGTTTTCTCTTTTTTTTTTAATACTCCCAATGGATGAAAAAGAAGACATATTCAAGTACGTGGGCGAAGCAATTACCGTACAGCTAACAATTGAAAAAAAGCAGCAGCAGCACAGTGTTTTCGTTGTTCGGTTGTCCCTTTTTCTATGTTTGTCGTTGCAAATAGCACTTCTGCCAGTCAGGTAGAAAATTGGTTGTCGTTTTGGCCGTTCTGTGTCATTGTGCCGCTTCCTGCAATAGTAGTACTATCTACATTATCTCTTCCATTCTCGCTCTCACTCTCCATTGGCTCAGTTGCGCCCCCGCTCCCACAATGGCACAACACATTCTCACTGTATGGAATTTGTTTTCGACATTTTCCCTCTTTTCCGGTGGCATCCCAAAACGAAATGGGAAAATTAATTTAAATATTTGTGCCATTACTATACAAAAGTGTTTCGAATCTCTGAATATCATTCAACATTTATCTCTGGTACTCCAAACAAAATGATTTTTTTATGAGAATCCGAAAATGTGAGTCTCTCCACTTTTCTCTTTACGCTCAATATAATATATGTATATATATATATATATATATGTGTGAGCGCTGTGTCTATTTAACTGCTCTTGACATAATATAAAACAACAAAATCCAATCCACAGGCAGCACAGCTGAATTTTTTTTTTTGTAAAATCAAAATGAGGATTATGAATTATAAGCACAAGCGAGCGCTCGGGCTAGTTAATCCTTTTGAAGGTATTTTGCATCGGTGAATGCGCTAGCGTTCCACATTTTTGCCATTTTTAAATCATTGTTTTTTTTAGTTAAAAGTATAAACCGAACACCAAATTGGGATGCGATGCACTTCAAATGATTTTTTTCCCCGAATTGCTTAAGCGTTGATGCACCGGGCCGTTTAATGTTTAAAATCGGTTTAAACAGTATTTGCGTGCGTTTTTGTTGGTAATTCTTTTTTCTTTTTGGTGAATTGTTTGCTTCAAAAAAGTGTTCATTTTAAGTTAAAAAGGTATTGTTAGTAGAATAGTTTGGTGTTTTGTGTGTGTGTGTGCGTCGAAATAGAATATCGCCGCATTAAGAATAATGGTTTTGACTTGATGAGTTTCAATTGAACAACAACCAAAACAATGACTTACAGTTTTGATGCACGACCTGAGATAGAGCAATGGTCTCATTTTTGTATCTTCATTTAAAATTTGCAATCTTCCATCTATTTCGATGGCAAAACATACAATATCGTGCAACATTCAACAAACTTCATCTCCGGTTTATATCCGTAGATAAAGGCACCCAGATGAAATCATAATAGATATTGTCTTTAGAAACATCAATCTGAGAGGTTGTCGCTTTTGAAAAATCCGTGCCACTTCCACTTTAGCTGTCTTTCTCACTCTTGCTGCACTCTACTCGGGCCGTTGGACGTCGTTCGAGATATTCAACCAGAACCGTTTATTTACGAAGTTGCATAATTTTTGTGTTGGATGCGTTGATTGAAGCTGTCTGAAAAGAAAATCATTCAAAATGATGAGCGGAATCATGAATGATTTAGGTGAAATTAAAACTGAAAGCTGACAATACCTGACTGCATGCAAATGAAGGTAAGATTGACGTAAACCGAACGTACGTACAGCGTACATGTTCATCATCATTGTCCGTTCAAGCAGTTTGTTCCGCATTATCAATGGATGGAAAATATACCAAATATGGGATTTGGTTTTTGAGCGTTAACTTGGTGTAAAACTTGTGAGATTGATGTTGTCGGCTAAAGCAATTGGGTTAACTGATTTTTCAAAACATGCATTTTACTGAAGGGGTTTTTATGCTGTTGTTGAAACATGTTTTGCATTCATGCAGTGTATAATATGAATTGGGGCTTCCCGGCTCAGACCCACACAATAAACAAAATTAAAACTGAAACAGGAAGCAATATTTTTTGTTGTTGTTTTCTTCTTCAATTTAAAATATTATACGGAATTGTTTAAATCTTTTCATCTTGCCAAGCATTTCGCATTGAGAATGACCCGAGCACAAAAAGAATGTCAACGGCAGCAGTAGAGCCGCTTGAGAGAGGGAAACAAAAGTTATTCGTTTTCATGAAAAGAAGCACACAAAAGCAACGACCAATTATAACACGAACAACTACAAACAAACTAAAAACACCAACAATAGCAACAGCAACAGCAACAGTATTAAAAAAAAACCAAAACATGAGCTATTATCTTCCGCAGTCCACTCTCTTGGCACCCAAATATTGAGAGATGAGAGTGAAAATTTTCCACATGAAAAATAAAAATACCACCTCGTTCTCCCTCATTCTCGAAAAGCTGAACATTTTCTTTTCGTGTTTTGCAATTCAATACGGCTGGGGCGCCCCAGCGAAATGAAACAAACGAAAGAATGAGGCTTCATCTAACATTGCAATATTCCTTTCCATACATAATTTACGAAGGTACAACAGCTTACTTTATATAGTTGCGCAGCAAACGACTCTTCACTTTCTACACTGACTATGTGCACTTGGTGGTATTTCTTTTTGGTTCATTTTTCTGCTGTTCTCTGCCAAACAAAACTATAAACAGCAAGCAAAATAGAATGATCCCCAATTCTCGGTGAACATAGTTTGTTTGTGTTTTTATTCTCTTTCTTTCTCGCTCTCTTGTTATTTTGCTCTGTTGTTGTTGTTCTTGTTCTCTTTTCCACTTGATTTCGGTGTCTATGAAAAGATGCGAATAAAAAAACGATCTATGAAAGTACAAATATGGATTTTCACGAGGAAAGAAAACTTCATAAAATGTGCCGGGAAAAGCGGATATCTCACAGAGATGTGGTGGTAACTTTCTCCAAACCAGAACATGGATTGGATCGAAAGGAGACAACAGAAAAAAAAGAAACGGACATGTCGAATAGAGAACCCAGTATGCCATGTGGCAAGAGCGCTGACTTTGGTCAAAAGTATTTATAGTCAGCGCAATTTCAACAAACTTTTTTTATGCCAAATAAATCGTATGCAGCGCATCATTTTCTTCACTGCAATGGAAATGAGGGTCGAGGAGGAGGAGCATGGGGAGGGAGCAACCGCCATCGACCATAACCAAACAACAAAGTGTTTGGGGATTCTTCTTATTGCTTCATTTTATTTTGTCGAGTTCACTTGAATCACACATTCACATGAAATTGGACGTCACACAGCTCTCTCTCTCTCTCTCTCTCTCTCTCTCTCTCTCTCTCTCTCTCTCTCTCTCTCTCTCTCTCTCTCTCTCTCTCTCTCTCTTGCATCTTTCTCAATCGTCCTCAAAAGGCGGTCAGGAGACCGGCAAAGGATTGCCGATGAAAAAAAATGAACAACAACAACAACAAAATTGCTGTAGAAACCGTGGAACCGAAGCAGACTCACAAAATGAGCGCATTTTATTGAGCTCAAAGCATTTTATTGTGAAATTGAATTTATCCATCCCTCGACCCATTTTTGTTCACTAAACTGCAGCGATAATTTTATGCATGGCTAACCAGAAGAGATGCTACGCCACTGAACGCTAAACACTCGAACAATAAATGAGAATTGTAAGACTTGTTGAACAAAACCATTATGAACTTTTTTTTTTATTTCGCCCATGAAAAGTGGTGAAGGAAACAATACACAAAGAAATAATTGCATGTCCACCACGAGACCAGAGAGACACATCAAAATAAAATAAACCAAACGAAGAAGAGAGAGAGAGAGAGAGAGAGAGAGGGAGAGAGAGAGGGAGAGAGAGAGAGAAAGAAAAAGCAGCACGCACCAAGTATGCGCTACAGAAGTGAGAAAAAAGTATATGAAAAAATAAAATTTAAATAAGCTTCATCTTTCAATTATGTGCCACGAAATCATGTAGTGATTCAATAAAACTTTCTTAATCACCACTGCAATGATCGATCCATAGTGTACTGCACCTGGGTAGGCTGTGCTATTGGCAACACAATCACAAACTCCACAGAATGCAGTGAGAATGAGCAATCTCAATGCATTCTATTTGGATCTGGATATTTGCTTTGGGGGCTTTTATCAATTTTCTATCAAGCAAATGTAAACACACGTTCAAGGAATAATATAGATCACTAGATTTGAATAATGCAATAAGATTCAATGTTAAGAAAGTAATATGTCGGAATCTGTCACGGCTGAACTGTCATTCATATCCAAACATTTCATACGCGTATTCAAAAATCCACCGAATTTTCGTCTGAATTCCATTCATCGATCGGACGCGAATATGGGTGTGAATCTCCATGGATATTCAGATGAATTTGAATGATAAAGACCCCTTGGATATTTGTGCACACTATTTACATTGAATTTTGTTAACTCGATTTGAATACCGTTCATTCATGTTGCATTTTTAACTCGGAATAGATCAGGTTGGCCTTTGAACTCTAGTTTTAGTAATTTATTAGAGCGTATAAAATATGTAATATGTTGCACATGTGAAGAAATGGACGCCATGGATGGGTGCATAAAATGGAAAAGGAGTGAAAAATCGTAAGCTAACACATTTGCAGTTTTGATATTTGATGAGGCAAAGCCAAGCCTTTTTACTTTGTTCGACTTTGTCTGTTTGGCCCTGATTTTAATTACGCTCGCCTTCTATCTCCAGCAATTCGTCGCACGGTTTTGGTGTTGCGAGAAGTTTCGTTCAATTTAAAAGTTCGTTCGGGTGTTCACAAGTGAAAAGCTTTGGGAACTTTTCCCCGCCGCTCAGCAAAACCCAATTGAATTTATGGGCGACGATAGCGGGCATATCCAGAGCATTTTAAGGATAAAGAAAAACCGACGATGCCCAGGCCAATTGATTTAACGTCTTCGTTTGCGCGCATTTCACATTCACAACTCGGCATCGTATAACTTTAGTTTATTTGACTGCAATGAAACTTCGGTGAATGAGAAGCCTTACGCTGGAAAATTTGCCAGTTTTACGAGTTGCCAACACACACGAACAGAGCGCAAAGTTCGTTCGGTGTCTGTTCAAACTGTTTAATGTATACATATGCACGGAAATATAGCTCGATAAATATTACGGATTGGTTCACGTTTTCGCTGTTATCTTACCACTCACTAAAATGAAAACTTATCACTGATACACTAGTCTCTTGTGTCTTGAGCTTCTTTCCGCTCTCAAAACTTGATTAATTTGTGTTTGACTCTCTCTCTCCCTCTCAGTTTTTGATGTCAACTTCAATTAGCATTTTCACCGTCAACAATGGCAAAGTGAAAGCCAATCTTTCTCATTCTCTTGATCTCTTGCACACTTCCTTTTATGCATGCATAGTTCTCACGCATCGCATCGATTGTTATAAATACTTTCAAATGAGAATTTCAGCAATCTGTTGATAGCATCTGTTTTGTAAAGAGTGAACATTCCACTGGAAACCATAGGGAAAACGCGATAGCTGTGTGTTGCGTGTTACTCATTATCGAATGCAGTTACCCGTCATGCAAAAGTGTTGCAAAATATATTTTAATTAATTTATGGAGCCAATATTTGATATGCCATTCAAATTTTTTGTTTCAGTGCACACAAAATTCCACATGGATTGTTGTCAACGTCAGTTCGTGCATATAAAAATGTATACCATTTGATTTAAAAGAGCACGTGAATACAAAACCACAACAAAAATTTATGTTGTCGCGTCAATAATAAATGAAAAAGAAAAGCCCATTCGCCACTTGAACCATTTAATTTATAAATGAAATTTAAAAAAAAAACGAAAATAATTATGTGGTGAAATATTTTAACAGCCATTTTCCACGATACATAGAATGACATCCATGTAGATTGTGACATTAGACCGGCCACCAAAAACAGTCATACTAGGTTTTTTTCAGTGTCACCTCCCAAAGTGTTTCTCTGGTTCGGTTGGGATTGTTGAAAGATCGCCAAAAATCGATTGTCGCCATTTTTATCGAATAGTCACACATTTTCGCACGTATTTTCGACAACTACGTATCGTATCATATTGAATAAATACAGTCGAACCTCCCGTAATTTTTTTTTACCATTATTTCGAGGTTTCCACTATTAGAAGTTTCCATTAATTAGAGGTAATGAATGAATCGATTCAACAACTACTTTTACGATTTTCCATTATTTGGAGGTTTTTTTTATTTAATTTTTGTTTAAGTGAATTTATCGATATTTCATTCAATTTTAAGCTTGAAAAAAATCTTCAAAGTAAAATTATTTGGAAATGAAACGAAGAATTAAATGTAATTCAAACAACTCATTGTTTAATGTTTATTAAAATAATCCTCAATTGACTGTGCTTATTGATGTCAAACTCACACTCACATTCGGAATGAATACATTTGACATAGTTGAGATTTTGCGAAAATGCATTCTTGGATCATTCGGTAGAGTCTCTAACGCCGACCAAAATAATGAACCAATTGTTTTATTCCAAACAAACAATCAAATCAAGCTAACCTAAGATTTTTAGTGTATGAATGAGCTGATATGAACGACACAGCTTCGATTTTTATTTCAATTTGAAGATAAAAAATTGTAGTAATTGACTGATTTTCCACTGGAGGTAAACTTTCCACTATCGGGAGGCAATTTTGTATGGAAATTCCACCGTCAATTTTTTATCTCGAGGTTTCCGCTATTGGGAGTTTCCACTATCTAGAGGTTCGACTGTAATTCGTTGGAATGATCTTTTGATTCTAATCAATTTAAATGCATAATTTGTCAAAATTGATCGTACAGTTCTAAAGTTATCAGAGACTACATCGAGAGATAGCAGAACTAATGGTTAGCGCCTAACGTGAATCTCGTTTACGCGAACCCATCATTTCGCTATGCATTTCGACGTGAACCCAAAATGGGTGTGGATTTATCCAAAAGTTGAAATTTCGTTACGAAACTTTGACTTTGACATTTCATTTCACCTAGAAATCTTTTGCAGAGCCCATATTTCTTATGTTTTTTATGCATTCAAATCATATCAATTGCTAACATTTTGTTACTCACTAAAAGACAATGCAAAGTGGAGTTTTTCATGAGCGTTCGAGTGTGTTCCAAATAGAGCATATTAAAGTATTTTTATTGTCATTTTCGAAAGGCAGCAACATAATTTGTTTTTTTAGTTATGAATGCGTTTTCTAAGAAAATGTTAAGATATACTGGACATGTAGTGTACAGTGATGTTGAAGCCAACATCAAATTATTACATCAAGTATTTTGTTGAACAAACCATAGCTCTATCTGCTAACATTTTCCAAAAAAAACCACTCGAAATAATATATCTTATGTATAAAGAATAGGTTTTCCAAGAAAATGGTAACTGATATGGCTTTGATATGTTCTGCAAGAAGGACCTAGAATCCGATATTGGCTACAACTTTATTGAATATCGCATACTCTATTTCTCTCAGAGGATGAGGTGAGCTAGATATTCAGCTGAACTGAGAGCAAATAGATAGCTATCGAACGCGCGTGTGCGCACACACAACAATTTCGGTGGGCAATCTATATACAAAATCACTTCTACCTCTGGTTTCTCTCACCATTTATGCAGACAATATATTCAAAGCTTTAAAAAAACGTAATTTATTATGTTGCGCTGTTTTATTTCAACGTTTTTTTTTTCTTGAAGAACACTATTATCATTGAGAAAGCAATGACATCTCTTAATGTTCAACATCGAAAGTAGATTTCAGTTTATTTAACTTGTAACTGTGAACTTTTAGCTTTTATAGCTTTTAAATGTGAAAAATGTTCAATGCTTTTGATGATGATCCATGTTGTGTTGTTGCATTCATTAAAGGGTGGGGGAAAGAGTTGTTAAATCAAATTTTATCAAAAACATTAAACATTCTTCACCATAAAAAGCAATAACGTGTTTAAAAATCGTCCAAAGATTTCACAATAATTATTGATTAAATAAACTAAAATCTACTTTCGATGTTATTGATGTTTGACAGAGATGACATAAATTGTGATGAGCCAACAATTAATTCATTTATTGTTCGATCAAATTATGGACTACTTAATATTTGTTGAATAGTTAATGTTCAACATTGGCTGTTTGTCGTTGAAACAACATTAATCAATTGTCAAAAAAGTGATGTGTGAACAAGAAGCAAGTGTTCACTGCTCATGGCCTGTATACATCTGTACATAGCACTTTTTTTTTTGCTGAATCGTTTACAACATAAACATTTCATTCAATTCAATAAGTTCTGATCTCTCAGCATGTTTTCGCCAATTGAACATGTGTGTCTTTTAAATGTTCACATTTTTTGTGTGTGTGCTCAAAACGATTGAAAAATTGTAACACAATAAAAATGAAAAACCAGCCATCAATAAAATAAAATACTGTGGATATTTGGTTGTTGTTTGATATCGACGTGCATCGACTTTTTATCAATCCAAAGTGTTTTTTGTTTTGTTTCTTTTTTTTCACCATTCCCAAAACGGCAAGAATTGAAACCCAATGGCAATACAATTTTTACTAATTCCTGTTGCCATTGAAACCATGCAACCGATATATTTAAATGGGGAAAGAGAAAGAGAGAGAGAGAGAGAGAAAAAAAAAAGAGTGCGCACACGCATCAATCGATTCGAAATTGAAACGATGTGCCAAATGTTTCGTTTCGTTGTTATCGCTGTGTGTCTGTTTGCAATAAACTGTGCACTCTCTGACTTGTTTATTTAGGATGGAAATGAAATTGAGTTAATCAAATAGAGTAAACCAAGCGTTCATAAATAAAAGAACTTCATTTCTGATCTATTTGCGTTCGTTTTTGTTCGTTGTTGGTTTGGTTGCTGTTTGGGCACCCGTGTGTTCCGGCATTCCGAATATATATATTTATATATATATATATATATATATCACATTTCATATGATGAGTGTTTGGCTGGCGTTTGTTACTATTTACTCTTTTCACTCTCTTCAATCTCTGTCTCTCTGTTTGGTCGAACATTCTTTTTATTCTGTGCGTATGTATGCCTATATTCACCATTTATACCATTGGCATATTTATTATCTGTGTGCGCCGTATATTTATTGTGCTATGTGCCAATGTACAATGTGAAACACAGTTTACCGTACATATTCATAATTTTCAATAAATTTGATACAATCAAAATTGAAATTTTTGTCGAACAATCGCCTGTTTAATGCTCATAATTTTTTTTCCTCGTCGACAAAATTGCTTTATATCGATATATGCGATGTTTGTGTCACTTCGATATCATAAAAAAAATCCATCGATATTCATATAAAATGAAGCTAAAATGCAATACAAATAATAAATTTATTTATATGTTTTGGTCTTCATTAAATGAACAGAAAAAAACAGTAACCAGCAAATATCAATATTATTCTTTGATTAAGGGCTGGTTCAAGAAATATTTGACAAAAAAAAATAACGCTGCATTGAAGCTATGAATTCGCATTTTTATTATTCGGCTCATTCTAGTCACTGTTGGTCGATGGAAAAACACGTAAGCCACACAAACACGCAATGGATGTAAAACGCAAAGAATGTTAGTGTCTTTCACCTAATATTGACAACATTGGATGTTTAATATATTTTATTGAATGACGACACGTTATAACAATTTAATAATAGACCGCAAGCAAACGGAAAAGGGAAAAGAAATACTTCCTTATTCGTATGTTGAAATAAAAGACAAATTGAAAAAAGGACTGAACCAAAAAAAAAAACAAAAACAAAGAAAAGAAAAGAAATTGAAGCAGTCAAGAGAGAAATGATATATGGGGATGGAGAAATGGTGAACGAAACGAATGTGGTGGTCATATTTGTAAAGGCAAAAAATGTATTCGACTTGCTCACACAATAACACACACATACACACACACCGCATCCATATGGACAGCAATTGAGCCACATGCACACGCAATATACTGTATCACTCGCAACGTTTCATTGCGTAATATATATTTCATGTCTTGATATTTCATTGCTATTGGTATGGAGAGATGAATATATGTGTCCATAATAGATAGGTGTAGGGAAAAAGGTGACTGTTTCGACCTGTCATCTGTCATTCTGACCATCTAATTTATCGGCCAATTGAAGTGAATTAACCAGGCCGACAATTCGTTGTCTTTGTCCTTCGTTTATGCTCTTCGTCTCTCTCTCTCTCTCTCTCTCTCTCTCTCTCTCTCTCTCTCTCTCTCTCTCTCTCTCTCTCTCTCTCTCTCTTTCAGTCTCTTTCTCATTCGATCGTTTTTTTTTTGTTGTTGGTTGGCCTAATTCACCTTTGTAACATTTACAAGCACATGTCAATATTACAAGTCGAAATGATATTGTCGCCATTCATGCCCATCAGCAATGCGATATCCCAAATGACAAACTTTCATTCAACCCTTGGCAAAAATATTTGTCCCCAAACTCAAATTTGTCGCATCATCTTTTGCCCTTTCGTTCAATTTTCAACGTACACGGGTTCACATCGTTTCGGAATAAAACGCACTTTGGGCTCTCTTGCACACATTACGGATCAAGTGTACATCGGATCAACTAAATAACAGACAAAAGAAACAACAACAACAACAACAACAACAACGAGAAAAAAAATAAAATGAGAAAAAAGAGAATATTTCTTGTTTGCAGAATCAAGCGTCAGCTTGTTTCGTTTACATTCATTGCATGGGAGTTTTCCCTTGGATTTTCTCTTAGCTTCGGCCATTTTTCGCCGCATCATTTACATTCTTAACAAAGCTCAAACGAATCCCTTTTCCAACATTCATCTCCATTTCGCTCAAAATATATAACTACGTGCATCATCAATCCGCCCGGTATTGCTTTCATGGAAACTCTACACTTTTGCATTCGCAGGCGAAAACATTTTTCGGTGTTGTTGTTTCAAATGGAATTTAATGAAATTCTTTGTAATAGCAACGGAACAAACGAAAGAACGAATGGTTTTGTGAATGATTGCTGTCCTTGATATTAGCAACCATGTTTTTGTAAAATGATACGTTAACAAATCTTTCGACTAAATGGTACACCTCTGGTACACGAAATTCCAGCTGATTATTATATTAAATTTAGTTCCGGGATGTGTACGATGCTAATTGAGCTATGCAAAATCCGTTGAAACGTTTACAAATTTATTCGAGATATAGCAGCCAAAGAGAAAGAATCATATTTTGGTAATCGGTCGAGCAAATCACCTTCAATTATCCACGTAAACAATGCCAAAAACTTTTAATAACCACTGGTGATGAAATAATTCAATTCCTGAGAACATTTTACGCTCATCCCGTGTATTTTCCATGCACATCCATTTGTGGATTGGGATGATGTGTAGCATGTTTGGCTGCCATTTCCCTCCTCCCTACTCCCAAGTATTTCAGTACAAACACATATTTTTCGACTTGAGATTCAATAATTGCGTGCCAGTGCTTGGTCATGAATATGTTCAGTAGATTTCTATTCATTCAATCTTCTTCTATTCGACGAATGCGATTTCACATTTTACATTTTACATTTCACAATTTCATTTATTTGTCGTAATACAAATCAATTAGAGAAGTTTCGATGTAACAATCTGTTGCCTCAATCGATTTTTCTTTTACACAAATTTTAATAACCATCCATTTGAATGCTTAAGGCTGATTCGGTGATGGTATATTGGTATATTGACGATTGGTGATGGTTGAATTGTTCAAAATAATATAATCATAATTGATGCACACGCATTTGTGCGAATATGAATGAAAGTTGTCATCACAATTCTGGGATGTCATTAAATTTGTTTCATTCAGCGAAAAAATTCATATCTCAAAGTACGATGAATACTAGAACATTAAAATAACACCACTATGTCAACATGATGAATTATATGAATCCACGTCTAAATTTCGTACAAAATGCAATTGGCCAATTTCATCAACGAGATAAAATGAAAAAAAAAATGCCAGCATTTCATCTAGATTCAGCTTCATGACATGCCATTTAACCACAATTTGGCCGACATAAATGGTATTATTCCGTTAACCATTCATATATTTTGAGCGTACAGCAAAGGAAGGCAACGATGACATCGACGATGATAAAGTTTATACTGCCGGAGAAGAGAGAAGGGAGGCGGATTGCAAAGCCACAGCAAATAGAATTCATTTGAAAATCGATGTAATCGAAAGCCAAAGCGGTAACAAATGATCATTGATTTAACCAAATTTAACATCACGCCGCACACACAAACACATATGCACAACTAAACCGCACCGCTTTCAATTTCGAATAGCACATCTCTCGCATTTACCGCTTCAATTGATTTACGCTAGGTAATGCATTAACTGGATATTTTCGCAACCCCTAGAAACCTATGTATTGCAATTGCGTTGAATGCTAAATCGAAACATCTTTGGGATACGAGCACAATTTGCTTTCGATTCGGTGAAACACTGTAACGCTCAGTTGTGTCAAACACATACACACACATTGTTTATAAATACCAAAATGACGAACATGCTGAATATCAAGATGCTGCATAAGCTACTTTAACTCCGCGTCGAAATGCGGTTTACCTTCGTTTTTCACATTTCCAGGCAAAAACTATGTACACACACACACACACACACACACACACACACACAAATACATACGCCATATCGTCGTTCGGGTCGCTCTAGTTGGTGCGTTTTATTCGTTTTCGTTTTTGTTTTTTTTCCTTAACCTCACCTTTCTTCAGCTCCACACCAATCCATACATGTCAGACTCGATTTTGTGTAATATTTTATTAAATGAATCCAATGTGACGCTTCAAACTGGCATTTTCCCATTTCTTGTTTGACTTTTCGACAACATTCATGCAGTTGATTTAATATTTACATTGGATTTACGATGTACCGCGTGCGCTGATTCCGGAAAATATTCGATGCACACATTTCAAACAGGGTTAAATGAAAAGTAAATGGGATTTTCAGCACCTTATCACCACATCACTATCTCGTGGCTTTTACCATGGATGACCGAATTCACGGTCGTATCATAACACAGAGCATCGCATTGCTATAAATACCAGAGGATGGAGATAGAAAAACACATCACCACCATCGGAATCAATGGCATTATAAATTCTCAATGTCACCAGCTCTGGGTTCAATTAACAACGCTTATCGAAATGCTTATCACTAAAATTCATTCAATGCGAAATCGTATGATGTTTCGATCATTTTCGTGTCATCATTGGGGTAAATATTGGGTGGCTTTTTCCATCATTGCAGCTTCAACCACACCCACACCCACACCCACACCCACACACACACATATATATATATATACACACACATTACATTAAACATAAATACGTTTCAATCAAATTGATGTTATTTATGTTTGAGATTTATTTCCCGGTTTTGTTTCGACATCAATTTCGCGCAAATGAATGAATGTGAAATGTGTATTGCATACTGAATGGGAAAAATATCAATTTATATATGGTGAAAATAGTGTGTGACATTTAGCTTCACATTTAATTGCAGATAAAATAGTATGACCGATTTGTATGGTGTATTCCTCGTCCGTTGTTCCAACGAAACAGGAACATAATTACTGTTTTTAGTTGAAAAAAACACTACACATTCCAATTAATATGCTAACACTGAAATTTCAAGAGAAACGTAAAATTGATTGAAAATTGGGTCACCCTACAGACGCCAAAATGCTATGGGTGGCCATTCAACCCAATCTCTAACATTAATCAATCGACGTTGCGCTTTTGCATTCACTAGTTTAATGAAAAACCCCCGAATTCATTTCATGTTAAAAACCAAAATCATCATTCGAATACCCTTTCACGATTGATGTAATGAAAACGGGTATTCAGGTACAGTTGCATATATGAATATAATTGCTGCACAACGACAATTCGTGTACAACCAAAATCCGACTATGGTCAATTAGTATTCGATTCAGTGATAAATATTGGCCAATCAGCAACATCAAAGGGGTGCACTTGTGCCCTTGCACTGTACGAGATGGTGGCGAATGATAGAAAAGTATAGCAACAATCGCCTCACAATTCGTGTGCGTGTTAAATGTACGTACGAGAAAAATAAAACAAGTTCACCCAACCAATTTGAATCGTATTTTAATTGAATTTATCGTTTATCGTTTTTCGTCAACAATTCACATTTCAATTGCATTTTCAACACACCGAGAATCGCATTTAATTAGTTGTTGCATGCAACGATTTCGATTGATGCCAATTTTATTGGTGAGCAGCACCACTTCCCGATCCACGGAATCATCGCTTTTATGTGTGCACAAATTATTTTTTTTTTCATTTAATCGTGTTTTGTTTTGTTGTTGTTGTTATTGTGCTGATGCCCAACGGGGCCCGTTATAAAATTACCATAAGAAAACAGAGTTTATTAAAAAGAATAAAAAAACGAAATAAATATGGATATTTGCACAGGAAATGACAAGAGGTTTTAATAGTACTTATTTCCGTATTGTTTGATGAAATAAATACAATTTTCCTTGAACTGAGTTGTGCATAAAATTCGATTTAAATGGTCAATTTCGTTTCATTCGTATTATCTTTAGTGCATTTGATTATTCAAGTGCGATTATTAGACGCTAGACACCATAAAGTATACATCATTTGATGAATGAATTTCGCCCCCCCTGAAACGGTAACGACAATTCTATTTGAAATATGTTTAAAATTCAGTGGATTAGTTTTTCAATTTGCGGATTTGGTTGCACATGTGTTGAATTACGATTTTCAATTTTAAACGTATAGAATAAAGTCCAAATGTTTTGTCGCCTGTTGTGCACATAATCACTACGTCATGTATGATTTTGTGAATTGCAATGAAAATAATGCTTGAAATGGAACCACGCGAATCTGGTTTGAGCGAAAAACTTTTACCTCCGCAGCATGAGAACAAGCTGTTTTCCATCTCGCTCTTGCACTCGAATGTTTTCCCATTTTCAAATATAAAGTTTCAATTATGTTTCACCGCAAACACATTGCACACACTGCACATGTGCACACAAACTGTGCACATTGTATAAATATCCATCAGCACCGTACAGCAAGCTCAATTATTATATGAATCAACATTTTTGTGTCTCTGATTGCATATTTCATTTGGAGTTTGGTTTGTTTTTCGGGAAATATTTTTTATTTTGTGGTTAAATTTTGTTCCGACTTTTGTTTGTTAATTTTAATGGTGAGGTAATTGCGATTTTAATTTTTTAAATACCAGAGACATCGGTTGAAACATACGCATTTTTTTCGCTCAAAATTATAGCCTTATTTCATGAATATAGTAAAATAACATCACATAAATGAATTTAGCGAGAACTGCTATGTTATTATTGTCTTTATTTACCGTCATTCTAGTACAGATCGACGATAGTTAATGGTGTATGTAGCAAAAAAATCGCAAATAAATAGGGATTTTCTTTGGTGATTCGCATTATTACTACCCTCGTGCCTCCGTACGAGAACACCTCCAATAGCTTAGCATTCTTAGCGGCAATGCTTCAATATCAAGCTTCATCACGTAGACTGACAGTGTTGAGTAATGCGCTTTGTAGCTACTTCCAGCTATAATACTAAAATATGCGAGTTCTTTGACTAGCGAATCATAAGAGATTCAAAGTTAAAAATCGAATCAGCAATGGAAAGAGAACACCAAAGCAGCACAGCCAAACCAGATTCGATTTTAGTACAGGCCAAAAGTTCAGATACAAATTTCCGACGACGAAAAAACCGTTTTCTCCTAATATATTTATTAGGGTGATAGGGAATTCCATCGATTTCGAGTTTTGTCTCGCCCGATGCGGTTTTGATGGAGGTTAGATGTAAAAATGATGCTCCGAAAATTTTACTTCAATCGGAACACGGGAAATGGCGCCGCATCGGCCATATAGCTCTATGAGTCCGTTCCATGTGAAATTTGGGCAAAATTCGCCAATCACACGCTATTAGGGTCAACTAAAATGATCAAATCGTTATCAAAATCGCTGTAAAGTATTTTTATATCGTAGATATAGACCTTGGAGGACTTGCCGGACTCTCATTGTCCTATTTAGACACCTCAAGCGGAGCAAAACTAGAAAAGTGGCTTGAAAACGAGCATTTTTGTAAAAAAATCACAGTTTTGGACGAATAACATTCAAAATATGGATATTTCATCATATGAATCAGTTATTTTCGGATTCTCTTGTTCAAAGTAGGCCGGTTTGATGTGCGTATGACCTTTCTACGACGAATAGTGTGGCTGCAACATGCGTTCAAAATTATGTGTTTCGCGTACTTGTACGTCTGGATGAGTCCTATTTTGAATATCACTATTATGAGCAGGTAGATGCTTTTCAAATGTGCCCGAATTGACTTCACCCGA
The DNA here is from genome assembly GCA_030463065.1 of Aphidoletes aphidimyza. Classification (NCBI taxonomy): domain Eukaryota; kingdom Metazoa; phylum Arthropoda; class Insecta; order Diptera; family Cecidomyiidae; genus Aphidoletes; species Aphidoletes aphidimyza. The sequence continues at coordinate 10,957,575 of CM059998.1, read as the reverse complement.
CTGATTTTTCCCCAGGAATCGATATCTGGACGATTTTGAATGATAAATGTCCATTTTGAGGTCGTAAATCGCAATAGCTCCAGATAAGACTAAAAACTTTAAAAAAACAGAATCACAGCTTGTTTGAAATTTGAAACTTGAAACTTGTATCAGTAGGTTTTTGTTGGGCGAATTTTGGGGATGAATTTTGTCGAATTCATGTCAAAACTAAGAATAAATAACGAATAAACAGTGTTTTGAGTGCACGAATTCATTAGAGTTCACACAGTTTTTACTTAATTTAAATTTTGACAGTTGTTTGAAAAATCTCATTTATTTGTTGTGCTCACAATTGACATGCGAACCCTTGTATCCAAACAATAGAAATAATTGTACGGTGCTTTTTTCTTTCTTTCTTGATAGTCAATGATAATCTTTCTTTTTCTCTCTCTCTCTCTCTCTCTCTCTCTCTCTCTCTCTCTCTCTCTCTCTCTCTCTCTCTCTCTCTCTCTCTCTCTCTCTCTCTCTCTCTCTCTCTCTCTCTCTCTCTCTCTCTCTCTCTGTGCGAGTAAATGAGTGTTTGTGTGTTTGCTGATCTAATTCATATTCCTGAAGGTTTCTCATTTTATGAGTTAAAAGAGCAGTAATTTCAGTTGAATTCGTTCCATTGTTTTAAACCTCATTAGCACTAATTGAATTTTGCGTATGTCAAGTTCTTAAATTATGTGCCGTTCGACCGGCACCTATCTGATGCTATATTATAAAATCGCATGATGATAAGTGTATAGCAGGGTTTTGAAATGTTCAGTTGTGAACTGAGGTTCAAAATCATGTTCAGCCCCGCGAGAGTATAATCAGCGAACCGTGACTATTTGATTTGGACGCGATTTCCTAATTGCAAAGGCGATTGCCCATTGATCATGTGTATTAAATATGGTGTTAGCATCAACATCACCCATGCTTACTACCTTACACCCTCATGCTTAATCTGTAGGCTCACAATTATCAAAGAGACTATAATGATGCTGGCCGTGATTATTATTTCCGTTTAACAACTAGCACTTAATTGAATATTCTCGGTGGAAAAAGGAAAACTGAAAAAGGGAAATCGACAAAATAACAGTCAAAGGAACCGTTGAAACGCATTGATAATTTTTCGTTCGGTTAACGTTTTGTGTGTGTGTGTGTGTTGGGCCGCCTCTTTGAAGCGCTTTGTGCTCTCGCACTCATCGCACCGCACCCATCGCACTTTTCTTCTCTGCCAATAGCCTCCCTCCCCCAAACAATTTTATGGTTTATTTTGGCCCGATAATCACGTTTTCAACGTCCTACTGATGACACACCGAACGCAATAAATGTTCGCAATGTTTGTAAATGGAGCATTTCACCTGTGCTATGCTGTGCGATGCTGCAAGGCTCCTTCTCTGTCCTCTCGTATGCGGTTCAGTATTTTCGAGTTAAAGAGGGAAGGAAAGGCAAAGAGATCAAGCGTTTTCGTCTTAATGTATCTGTTTTTAGTTGGTTTGTGCCTTCACTTGCTTCATGCTTCACCCATTTTTGAGCTATAAGTGAATTGCAAACTTTTCGTTAACTCTTTTGAAAACTTTGAACCGTTTCACCGATTAGATCTTTGTGTTTCTGTTCAATTCAAGTCATATTTGAAAATGTTTTCATCACTCACAATGTGAGAATTTGTAGCTCAATCTTGCTCGGTGTGAAGTGAGACTTCATCAGAAATGTGGCTTGACGACAACAAACAACAATACCAGTGCCATTTTACCACATTCACAATAACTGGTTTTTAGCGCTGCAGTGCGCTTCGCCCAACCATTTTATCGAAAAACATGCGAACTTGAATGTTGATGGTTGATGGGGTGGCCGAGGTGGATTATTTACTTAGCGGGTCTGCTGTTCACACTACACCTAGTTCAACACACAACACAAAACAACACAATAAACAGAAACGCAACATCCACAATAAATGATTCGAACGCCACTGAAAATGACCATTTTGAAGCCTATTTAACTTATGTCAAAAAATACATCACACGAATCACGATGACGATGGTAACTTTTTTATGCCACTCATTTTCCGTGGAAAGGACGTCCACAGCGATATGCGTTCAGATATTTTCATCGAGAGTTATATCAGTTCGGTTGTTTCGCGGTTCTCTCTTTTTACTACGCGTTTTCGTTGAAACTTTCCAACATTTCACCGTTCACTTATTTCACGCCGATAATTTCGTTGCTCAGGTGAATCTGTCATTTTGATTTTCATTCACCTGCCTCCATTTCGATGGATACGTATGTGCGCTTGTGTTACAGATTTGTCAGCTCTCAACTCATTCAACCTTTTGTATACATGAATTTCGATGTGATAAAAATGTAAAAATTAACATTTCAGAAGCAGAGACACACAAAAAATGTCACCAAAGAACAAGAGAAACCGGAATGAATAAAAGACAATTCCGTTAAATGTCTCGCTGTTTCGACGGTGAATTCAAATTAAAATTTTAAATACACATTCCTGAAAATAGAACCGACAAAATCTCACTTTGCGAACGCAAAACCCAGGAAGTTGCTAACAACAATTGTGATAAAAAAACATGTCACAGATGCTGAAGTGATGAGTGTTCCGTATCTTTTTCTCTCCACCTTCTTAAGATCATCTTCCTATAATTCTTACGATGTCTTTTTTTCTCTTCTTTTTTTGCCATGTCCCAGTGTTCATCGGCTCATTCCATATTTGAGCGGGAGCTCAGAGCTCAACAACTCGTGTAAAAATTTTCGTATTTTGATTTTCAACATCAAATACTCGAAGAGAATACGATATGATACCGATACGATGTGGTGTGATGTTGATGTTGATGTGTTGGTGTGGGTGGGTTACAATTACCTCTACCGTGAAAATTGAAAACACAACGTTCGCCTCGAAATGATGAATGCAAACAAAATAAACAAACATTTCAGAACAAAGCAAATGTAGATTCGTATTTGTATTAATTTGTATTAATTTAAATGCCGGATGATGGTTTCAGCGCGAATGCTGTTTTTTTTGTGTGTGTCTCTCCTGGCATTTATTTGAATACACGTTCTGTTGAGGGGAGAGTGATATCACCGCACCGCGCACCGCGCACCGCACCGGTCGTGATTTTTCCAACAATCATTTCATAATATCCCATTTTATACGCAATGGAATTTTATGCCAAAATGATGATAATTTTGAAAATGAAACCAAAAAGTGGTGAAAGGTTTCAATTTTCCATCGCATAAATGATGAATAAATTTCAATTATGGCATGAATTTGAGCCAGTGGAAATGAATCAGTTTTATTGAATTATTCGGTAATGTTTAACTATTTAAATTATGGCATTGAGTTGGTATGAAATTTAATAAACTAAATTGTTCAACTAACCATCGGCAGTTGCTGAAATTCCAAAGCCATAATTATTTCGTTTTTTTTTTTTCATAAAATTCATTTTTGTTTTTAACTAAAGTGAGAAAAAAATTATAAATTGAATGATATTCGTAGTTCTGACTTTTCCGCTGCCTTGACACATCTGTGGTGTGAATTTGTGCAGTCCATTAAAATGTCACATACAAAACTATTCTCATTACACTTTTGTGTGTAAATGTATGTTTTAGGGAGAATCAACAAATCGAAAATGCGTGCGATGTCCCATAAAATCATTTCATATAACAAAGAACTCGCATATTATGTTCCACTGCACGAATGCCGTATTCAAATAGCACAATAACTCGTACACTCTTAAGTTTGTGTAACTGGATAGTCAGAACTCGCCAAAATTGGTTACCCCTAGTTTTGATTCAAAACATTTGAGAAGAAAAGGTATAAGTTTTCTAGGAACACGTGGAAAAATCTGTTTTTCATTCATAGAACTGTATGGAAACTAACCGCTGCGCTAATATGGCTTCACATAAAAAGTAAATTAAATCATTTACTCAATCACGATGGAGTTTTCAAGGCAGAACCAATACTTTTTACTAAGCACATTGTATGTGAGGAAAAGTAACAAGTTGTTTCAAACCAAATTGTTAACCATCTTATTGATAAGTTGAATTGAAATTATTCCATAGAAGAAAAAAATACAGTCGAGAACGGTTTCACTGGCGAAACTGTTTAAAAAAACTGGTTTAATTCCATCTCTTTTTTGTCGACATTTTTGCACACACAAAAAATCGTTGCTGGCTTCACAATGGACAGCAATAGTTGACTGAAACGATGCACTGTGCATAGAATATCCAACGAAAAGAGGATGATGCGCAAGCAAATATGGTAAGTTCTTCTTTACACAAAGTTAAAAATAATTACATAACCAACTGTACTCATACATTAACATGAAAAAACTTTACGTAATTTTTGGTTTGAAAATTTGAGCGCATTGAGAAAGTTTGCAAACATCGGTTAACTATATTAAAATTATAATTTTGTGAAATGATACGCCGATACAGAATTGTGCTTAACCCCAACAATTTCCGAGTCGAATGGATGGTCAGCCTAGAGCATCAGCTTTGATCTTCAGCGTAGCTGAAATGAGTTCTGGCATATGAGCTGGATGGCATATCCCACTAAACGAACGGCTCTTTATTAATTAAATGGGAATCTTTGTTCGAATTCCGCAGAATCCAATTTAATTTCACATTGAAATATCATCAAATTGAATTTCAACAATGAAAAAAAATAACTGTTGCCCATCTCCCAACATGAAATTTCGGAGGTTCGCGTTAATTCTTTACAGTGAATGTATTTTGCTGAGGAACTAGTTGCGCGTCAGCGTTAGCAACTGAGGTTAGCTACTAATATGCAGCGTCAATCGACGCTCGTGTGTGGTGCGGCCCAAAAGTTGAGATCCACGTTGGGATCCAACAAATATTGGAAGCGTAAAACAATGGGTTCTTTTATTCATTAACATTCATTCATCCAATTTTTGTTTTCCAATGAATTTGGATTTCAACATTTGGGATTCACCACACACGAGTGGCGATTGACGCTGCATATTAGTAGCTAACCTTAGTTGCTATTGCTGACAAGCGACTAATTCGTCAGTAAAATACATTCACTGATTCTTTAGCACTTGAACTACATTTATTGACACAATAGTTGAACAAGAAAAGTATCAGGTCCGTCAAGGTAGCGTGCCATTTCCAAGTTACCTTCGAATTCTGTTGTGTTTGCATATTTTCTTACGATTGCAAGAGAATGGTTTGTGGTCTGCAGTTCATGGGGCACCACCGAGAATTCAATATTTTAAAACTAATAAAAGAGAGTTGCTGCTCGCCCGCAGCAATATTGCTCTCTGGTTCATTGTATTTTCATGACTAAACGCCTGCTTTCATTTTTTTTTCACCCCGGAATTACAAAAGAAAAAGTAATAATTTTATTCATTTTTTCTTTGAAAAGAGAAAAAACGCTATAAAAAAACACCCTTTTCAACAGCCACATGGCAAAGAGATGTCAAAAGTATCGAACATTTGATATGTTACGAAACATTTCAATATGTCAATGATGTATAAAGAGGACTTTTCACCGAAATAAAATTGGCGCTCTACGAGGTTCGATTGAGTGTATGCTTGTGTGTGCTCCTATAGGCCCACATCGCCTATCTACTGTTGGCCGTAGACAGAACCCATCATGATGTTTGAACACACAGTATAATATATTATCTCCGGTTGGAAAATTAAAGTTGTGCTGAAAATTGTTTGCACAGTTTGGCTGGCTGGCTCAATGGAGTTCCATTGAATGTGTAGCGGTGGCTGTGGCTGCTCTGTGTATTGCATAGCTCGCTATTTCAGTTAAATGAAAAATCACATCTTTCGTACAGCTCACATAGCAAATAACAAATAGCCCCAGCGTACAAAAATGCAATCTCATGCAAAAATGTGCCCGAATCCAATAAATAAATTCCAATCCAATGAAAATTTTGGATTAACTTCGAATGCGATGGTATGTGGAATACGTAAGCATTGGACGAATGGCCGAAAAGACCGTATTTATTTTGAACGCTCGTTTTCTCTCTCTTCCCTCTCTCTCTCTCTCTCTGTGTGTGTGTTCGTTTCGCTCGCTTGCTCTATGTTTCTCTGCATCTCAGTTCTCACTATAGTTCAGCTATAGCTGGATCTCAATGGCTCGTTTGAAATAATGCTGAGCTTGATTGCGCACCGATATCGGTTACTGTACTGTAGTATTTCATTGTTGTTTTTTTTTTTTTTGAATAAGAGCAAAAAAGATCACGAGCCCATTTAACATATTGAATAAAAAAATTATATCAAAAATTCCCAGCCGATTCCGAAAAATTGAGCTCGAATGATGATGTTCCGCTCACTTTGCACTTTGGGTCCCTAAACAAATAAACTTGCCCAATAATTTTGACATTTGTTCCATATTTCCAACAAAAATGAGCGTTTTTTCCCATCAGAGTACAAGTACCCGAAAATATCAACCGATTGACCATATATTTTGCATAAACTTTAGATTATAGTTTATAACAAAAGTATGACTCTTGTCTTCCATTCTGAAAGGTTTTTTCTTCTGTCAACAGTTTTAATTTTTTAAGAAAGGGAATTTTCGATATCGATTTCATTCTGATTTTTGAAATGGTCCAATTTGCTTTTCGTTGAGCAGCTCAATTTGATATCGGCATGGTGAAGATTGAAGAAAAACAACTATTTAAAATAGTGGACGGAGTAGATTTGGTTTAAACTCGAAAACGACTCACAAAGGAAAAATGTATGAAAATTTATTTTCGATGGTACAAATGTGTGAATGTGTGCATCTTTTTGAACCAGTTCATCGGCTTTTGGTATCTCGAGCAGGGGGACATTCACAAATACTAGTTTTGTTAAATGTTACTAGTTTTTTAGTTCTAACGGACCGATGTAATTCGTGAAATAGTCGTTAAATTAGACGAAAGCCGTCGTCAAAAAAAAATTTTTGGGAACCAAAAAAAAAACCTAGCTCACTTCGAGTAACGAATCGTAGCCTAACTTGGTGAAAAACGCCTTGCTCGCACTGGCGCACTCTAGTTCAAATTCATTACAATATGGCATGGACAAATGTTGAATTATTTGAAGAACTTTGGACAAACAATTATATTTCGCTTGCGCCACGTAAAATGTGATATCAGTCCTTTCATAGGCAGGATCTTTCAGTGCGCCACTCTTTTTATACCTCGTTCAGAAGTCAAGTCTCTTCATCTCATCACAAATTACAAAATTTTATATAAAATACTATTGAAACTAAATATTTATCGTGTTTATTAACTTGACATTGTTAAAACGACGTGTCATAATATTGGCATTCGTTCACTGACTTCAATACTTTATAAATTGACGGACAAATAGTTTCCAAATGTGTTTTTCTGTGCATGATTGTCCCCATGGTCTCGAGCTTGGAATTTTGTTTGTATATTCTGGAATCTTGTCTGTTTTGCAAGCGCACAATTACTCAAAGAATCAAATTCGCGATGTTCAGAGAGTAGAGTGGAAATTGTTTAGATTAATATGATGTTATTTGTGTTTATCTGTGCAATGAATCTATACATTGGTTTGAAATGTAATCTTGACGAGTGAATGCTGCATATGGCTGCTTTTGTGTGTGTGTGTGTGTGTGTGTGTGTGTGTGTGTGTGTGTGTGTGTGTGCAGATTTCCATGTGTATTCAATATCACTCGGCATTCATACAGCTGTTGAAAATTTCCACGGAAAAATGCCAGAGAACGATAGAGTCGGTAGAGATGGAGAGGGACAGAGCAAATCTGTTATTTGTATGAATGTCTTTCGATGTGTACTCACCCTTGATGTGTGCATGCGTTTGGCAAATGCTCCCATCGACCCGAGCATACGGAATCATGGAATGATTTTGCAATATTTTCACAGATTTCATGGAGAGAAAAAAAAGAAGGCAATCTGACTTCATCAAAACGAATAATCTTTTCTACCTTTTTTTCTCATTCGATGTCTCTGGCCTTCCCACAAACGAATGAAAGAATGAAAAAAAAACCAACAGCGGCAACAGTCATTTTACGGTTCAAACAAAAAGGCTCAAAATCGGTATGATTCTTTTTGATTTTCCCGTTTTTGTAGTTGTTGCTGTTGTACGCGTTGGTGTGCTGCTTTTTGGGAACTGAAAGCTGACTTTTTTCTGGAATAAACAACCAATTAAGTTGGAGAATGTTCTTTGATGAAGAGCAATTCGTCAACTCAGACAAATGATTATAACTTACTCAAGCCATTGTAACGAAGCATCAAATGTTTGACGCCAATTGTGACTTTGACTTCGTACTGAGTTTCGGCTACGTAATTTTACTCGCACTTAATAAATGGGCCAATTTTTTTCTCTCCCTCTCACTTTTACGAGTGAGACTACTTTGGCTGTTTATTTCGGTCAAAAGTGTGCCATTTTTTGGAATGTTCAGCAAGATGAGAGACCATTTGTTGCATCGAGAAACACTGAAAGGGCTGAACAATATTGTCTTGTCAAAAAAAAAACGATTGAAAAAGAATGCAAACACCCAATGAATTGAAACTATTGTTTCGCTTTCTTATTGTTCTCATTGACTTTGACTCTCAATTTGATGCCTGCTGTTGCTACTTCCTTCGATCGAAATAAAAAAAATGATAGAGAATCTCGTTGCAGAGAGACTCAAATTGCAGAGAGATGAAAAGCCGACGAGAATAAAAAAATACAGTTTATTTATCGATTGTAGTCAAGTCATTGTACATTTACATCGTTTGCATGTTTGCAAACACAAAACCAACAATAATTAATCATCATCTGGCTCAGGAGGGAGACGAACCAGACCAAACAAAAGCCAAAATGAATATGTGTGCCCGAAATGAAAAGAATTGTGCGAAGGAAACAATTGTACACACACACACACACACACAATTTGTGTGTGCATGAACATTCAACGAAATCGACAAATGAAATCGTCCTGAAAATGGAATTTTAGCATTTGGATAATGGAATTCGGAAAATGTGCACCGAACGATCTCTCTATATTTACTATAAAAAGTGCATGTCAGACATTTGCTACGGATGGACAATTTGTCGAATGTGAATTTTATTTTTGTCTCAATTGTTGTCTCAATTGTTTGTTCTCCTGTTTTTTTTTCTTGTTTATATAAATTCTTTTATAGCGATTGGCATCGTCTTAGCTGCGCTGTTGTGAAACGATCGGGTAAACCGAACACGTCACTCGTTAAATTATATTTGCGCATTTATTTGGATTTAAATGGAGCTCACGCTGTGGCGGTGTGTATATGTGTGTGCATGTTGAATGGCATCAATTAAATATGTTTGAATGAAAATGTGCGAGTGCTGTCGGTTGTTCGCATTCGCGCCCGCAACACGCACCCATAAAAACATCGAACATATTTATGTTTTCTTCGTTCACAAGATGTCACACGCACACACCCACATTCACACACAGTGTGAGTGAATGTGAGTGCATGTGTATGTGCTGAGGTTCAAGCATTCCGTATCAGGTCGTGTTTATCAGGTCACGAGTGATGTGTGATTTTTTTTTTGACTAACAGAAAAAGGTAATTAAAAATATGCCAATCAGCATAATTGTTGGTGTTATCGTTCGAATTGCATTCGTTTGATCGAACTTTCTTATTCGATTCACATTCCAGATGTTTTCGATTGCTTTGTGCTTGTTTATGAGTTCTGTTATTTGAATTAACGAAATGCGTCAATTCCTATATGTGTCGTCTCCTTCATTCTCTCTTTCTCTCTCTCTCTCTTTCCCTTTCCCTGAAATATACCCGTTACTATAGCAGGTGCAGGTGCGAATCGGCAATAAACCAATCACAAATTCATCCACTAAATTCGAATGTCAATTCAACCCAATTTCATTCTTCGCCTTAATATCAACCTCAAGAACTCCATTCGACCAAAATTCCTATTCTCGGCTAATGATTTCGATTAAAAAGCACCAAAGAACAAATAAAATATCATATTTCTTTTATTTGATTCCGTTTGAGTAGCGTTAGTCAACGTTTCCAGCCGACACTATAACTATTATTATAAATGGCATATGAAAAACAGCTGTTGCTCTGCAATTCTATCGAATGGGAGGGGAACAACAACAACAACAAAAAATATATAAAATAGATATGAAACGCATAAACGGCAGCGTTTCGACCAAGTCATATTGGCAGTTTTTGAGTCATAAAATTAAATGAAATCTAAAAATTAAAGACCACGAAACATAATGGAATAAAAATTTAAAGGGCTCCCGCACACCAAACGGGACAGACTACATCATCAAACAAACACTGAAAACAACTACAACAACAACAAAAATCGTTGATGGTATCGTATTCATCTAAAGGCTCGGACCACATAAAAGCGATGTAAAATGAAAACAAAAGACGAATGAAGCAGACGTCAAAACAATTGGCTCGAAGGAACAGCTGAGAAATAGCTACGCATTGAAATTGGTTTTCAGTATTCGGATGTTTTAACGCACCACCACCCAACAGCAGCAGCAGCAGCGCATAAAACACGGAACCAAATGGAATGGAATGGAATCGAATCGAATCGAATGGAAACGGAACTCAAGACAAACTCTTGTAAATTGCCTAATGCGTATGATAAATCGATGTTATATCAACTCGAACTCGTTTGCAATATATTTTCATTACGTGTGACATCCCAGAATGTTTCGAACAATCTCAATCCTTCATTGAATGAGCTGTGCTTGTTGCGATGAGCGGCCGCTCTGTCTGTTTTTTTCGGTGCGTATTTCATGCCATGAATAATATCGGAAATTCCACGAAATTGACGATCAATGATGACTGAGTGCTAGCGTTGTTACGAAATGAATGAAGAATTCCGAATAGACCATAAATTTGATGATGGGAGCCAATAGAATGGCAACAACTGTTTCCTCAAAACCCAAAATGAATAGCTTGAAATGTTGAGCCATGAGCTCCGGCATGACTGCTGCTGCTGCCACTGGGTGTGCATGCATCTGTGCATGTGCGCTGTGTGTATAATGATCATCTGCGAGTTGCTATGAATGCATTCTAGCTAGTCTGAATGGCTTTCGGTGGCATTGATGAGATTCAAAACTGCTCTCTCGTTTGGTCTCTCTCTCTCTCTCTCTCTCTCTCTCTTTCTCTCTCTCTCTTTGTGTCTTCTAATGATGCTTCGCTAGTATGTAACATTCACAGCTGTCTATTTGTTAACGCACATACAAAACGCATCGAGTACCGAACTCCGAGTCATATGTTCATTGCTAATGAAGACAACGGAATCGTGTGATATTATTGTCTATGTGATAGTACCGTCTTCCTAATCGACTTTTTGTGAGCCATTCATTTTCTTTCGTTGTTCATCAACCTCTCTGTTTTTGCAATTAACTGTTTTTTCCTCTCGTACTATTGCTTCAAACATTAAACCATTTTGTAAATGGTGGTACAGCCTTTGTTTATTGGCCAAATGTTTGTACATTCGACTCAAAGCAGAGGACCCAACAACAACGGAAACATACTTTTACTTGAATGGTAAATTTTTAAAGCGTCAAATTTATTGCCCAATCTCGTTTTTTTTGCCGTTGTTGTTTACTTGGGCAAACTGCTGGCGGCATACTTTATTCCGTCTTCATCCTGTCTATTTATGACTTCACGAGAAATGGGCTGGGGACACCATTGTGACAAATTTTCGAACATTTTTTTTTTCAATTTTGTTTCGGGGTTCCACCATATGGTTCATCAAATTGTCAAATCGATTCATATCATTTGATCTTGTGTCATTATAATGGGAATTGCAATTAAATCATATATCATATTGATTATTGCATCAGTTTTGAGAAGACAATTTAATTGTATGCATGTTTCGCGTTCAATCTAAAAAGAAACTGGTTAACAGTCATTTTGCACAAGTCGTGCGCTTATTTTTGGCGGATGAATTCTTTGGAAAATGTCTGAATGGCAAAATTATATGGCAATTTCACTAAAAGCTTATTTATTAAAATGAAGATCACAAGAAAGAATAAGCGCGTTCAAAAATTATAATAATTTTGGATTGATATAGGGTTTCGAACAACCATCTACATTGAGCACGCAAACAAGCAAACGTGCCTTCGGTTTTTTGTACGACATTCACTTAAACGAATGAATGATATGATGAGTTCAAACATGCAGCGATATCGTTCAAGATGTGACTTTAGATTATTTTGCATTTTAAATAAATTTTCACACATTTTCTAGCTCTTCAATCTATTTACATTGCCGACGATAAATAAAAAACGGTCTCACGTTTTTTTTTCTTATGAATTTCATTTCCATTAACATAAAAAATGCATCAAATTTTAAAGTCATACACTTTGGCGATAGAACATACATAACTGTTTAACCCCTCTTCCATTTGGTGTGTCTATTTTCAAAAAAAAAAAAATGATTGAAACACACCGATTCAAGTTAAAACATGCTCTGGTTGAATGTGTTTGAATATGTCACATGCCATTTGCGATTATGCTTGTGCTAAGCAAATTTTTTAAAAATGTCCCACTGATGTTAACTATATGAGATGCGCCAGCCCCAAACCAAAACTGATGATTGATTACATTCTTTGGAAATATGAGCTAATTGTATAGGGCTTAAGCCGTAATACATCGAATTTGTCACACACACGTACACATCGCTTGCAATCGGGAAGCGAGAGCCATGACAGCAAAAGATAGTCGAGTGCCATGAAATAGACGCGTATAAAATATTCTTCACATGGTTCCAATGTGACAGCAAAGTAGAATTGCGCGCGAGCATTTTGCAAAAAGCGTTAAGCTGCTTTTTGGATTTTCAATCTCATAAGATTTCAAACTCATTTATTTCTTCATTCTCTCCCCTACTTTTACGTCATTCTCTCATTTCTGTATATGGAATTTTCAAGAAGCGCCCAAGTTTTATGATTAAAATTATTCTTCTTTTTTTTCTCTGGCACCAAATTGGTTCCTTTGATATTGAATCCATATTTTATGGTTCTTTGCATGTGAATCATAATACGCGGCTTAATATGTTAGTTGTGTGGTTCCCAACATTTTGTGTAACAAGCGCCCAATTTGCAGCAGTGTTGAATCAACACCCATACTCACTAAACCTAGAATAAAAACTTAACCATCGTGGTTTTTTTCTCTCTCTGTCTCTCTCTCTTTATAAAGAGAATATATATATTTTGAATGCCATTCGACGACACGAAAACAAAAAAAAGTAATGGACCGAATTTGGCTCGTGAGTTGCCCATTGAAAAACGCACTTTTTTCCGCTCAGTCATTATTTAGTTGCGTCTTTTTTTTCTCGACGAAATCTCTATTTTACGGCACTATAGTTACGCATTGCTTTTCATCATCACCCACGCTTTTGATAAATTTGTTTAAATTGAAAAATGGTTTTCATAGAAAACAATCAGAAAAAAAGGGAGCAACGACAGAGAGAAAAAAAAATGATCACATCAATATAATCTGATGATTGTGAACGTAGTTGCAATGAATGCTAGAGAGAGAGAGAGAGAGAGAGAGAGAGAGAGAGAGAGAGAGAGAGAGAGAGAGTAAGGGGAAGAGCGAAAATAAGCAAAAGTCATAAAGCTTTTATGATTTAAAAGAGATGTCTGATGTCTGATTGGTGTGATGGCGAACACTGTTCGCCGAACAGGGATAAAAATAAACGTTAAATATAAATTGCTAGCTCTCGAATATGAGCGCTAAAAATTAAATCAGTACAAGTATACACAATTCTCGCATAAATTTGTTTTTTCGAGAGAAAAAAAAATGATTCAGACGTAGTGCGTTGAAACAGGCAAATGAAGAACAGAGAGACAACAACAAAAAAATACGGAACGCAAACTCAGAGTATCGACTAGAGCAAAGTGAATGAATGGGAAATAGATTATAATTGGCACTTCTAACGCACCACCATAGTTTTAATGTCAATCAAAGTGGAAAAAAAGCTGAGACCACAATATGCGTATCGAGGGAATTTATTTTATCGATTTCAATGTAGTGGAGTTGAATACCATTCATCGATAGTATTTCGTATGCGAACAGTAGTCTTTATTACGAATAAAATGCGGCCCAATGGCAAATTATAGAAAACGACAAGGAAATATGAGAAAATATGGATGGATCGAACCAAATCAAATATGGAGTGTGTTTAGCATGGGCTAGAGCATGGTATAACAGCTACTTAACGCTTATGGCTTTCAGAATTGCTCTTAAGGGCATTACGTAAATTAATAGATAAGAGTATAAGCCGTCCAGCTTCGGCTATTGATTGACAGAAAGTAGAAATCGAAAATGGTATGACAAAAATGAACGACCAATCAAAAACTGCGGATACTTTATTTTCTATTTGCGTTCGCATGTATTGAGTGAGCGTTTGAGTTTTTTCCTCTCTTTCTCTCTCTCTCTCTCTCTCTCTCTCTCTCTCTCTCTCTCTCTCTTTTTCTCTTGTTTTCTCTCTGTTCAACGTAAAACCACAATCGCATTATGATCATGGTCATTCAATTTGAATCAACGTTTTCTTCTTCTTCTTCTTCTTCTTTTTATTATTTACATCAATTGAATGAAGCGACTGAATTGCCTTTCAAGTAGATGCATAAGTTAAAAGCCATTAAATATTTTTTTATGCAATTTTGATCCCATTTTATTATACTTTCTTTCTTTTTCTTTTCTTTTCTTCTTCCATTCTCTTTTCTTTTCGGTGCTTTTTTTCAGTTTTAATGCAAAAATACAACAACAAAAATTAAATAATAAATTTAAATATTGATAAGGCTTCCTTTCAAAGAGATCATCAAGCAACCGAAGTGAAAAACAACCAGAAATAATGGAAATATATAAATAATTCCTTTTGCCATTTTAACCGGGTGGTATACAATAGAACCGAATGCAGAACGCGGGACGCACGTCACACAACACATACAAAAAAAATGTGAAAAACATCGACAAAAAAAAAACATGTGTACACACTCGAACAATCGATTCGTGTATATTTGGTAAACATCTAACGATTGCGATGGTAGCAACCGATTATTTTCGACTGAACTAATAATCAAATTAAACTCGGAATTTAGTGCATTCATTAAATGCACGAAACGCTAGATTAAATAGAAACCGCAAAAAGTACATGTAAACAATAAATTAAATTTGGAATACAAATGAGAAAATTAATGGCATTCATGTGTGTATGTGCGCTCAAACACCGCTGCACGTACATCGCACACACTTTTGATACAGGCGTTGATAAAACGTATCGTTTGCTCGTTAATAAGTTGTATAATTTTTTTTTTACTTTACCGCATAAACTGTGGGAAAAGTGCTTCAATGAAAACATGTCAAATGTCACTGCTCAAGATCATACCGTACTTGAGGTAGGTGGTCGTGACGGTGGGAATAGGCACCAACAATTAGTGGAAGGTAATGAAAGAAAAATAAATTTTACCCACTTTAATAGAAGAAGTTTTTGATTGATTCCATTGGAATCAAAAGTGCTAACCGCGTGGAAATTCTCGCCAAAAAAAACCATAGCAATTGGAAAGAATTTAAATTTCTACCATCAACCACATGCTCAGGGGGCCCCTGTGACCACTCAGACCCGGTGAGGGGGAGAAGGGTCCCCCCCTTGGTGAGAAACTATTCAGAACATGTTAATTTTTCTTATTAATGCTATGGGAATGAAGCATGAGAACTGGTGTGGAAAAGTTCAAATTGCATTAAAAGACCACAATTGACCCATTTAGAAAATTTCTGGCCCATTTAGAAAATTGTGAGAGATCGGTGTGCATTGCGTAACGCCATTCAAATACATCAACCATTCACACGGACGCGCAACACCACGCGATCACACCACATAAGGATCTAACCATTTGATTATTTATTTATTTATGAAAATTTAATTTCATAAAAGCGACGTTTTATTTGATTAAGCATGCCGGAAAAAAGTCATGTTTCAATTGTTTTGAATTTATTGCAATACTTTCAATAAAAATGTGCAAAGTGTGATTGGGAATAGTGGAAATGAAGCAACGGGATTGAAATTGGTGATAAATGTTAATGGTTTGCATAAGTATTAAACGGAATATAGTTTGGTTTTGACGGATGCATTGCCAATAGACGAAAGAGCGTGTTTGTCTAGCTCCCAACGGGATTTAACATTTCGTTTATTTTCCATTAGACGCGTCGTTTCTCTTCATTTTCCTTATAGATATATTTTGAAGCAATGAATGAAAATGAATAGACGCGCCACCACGCGTATCATCAAACCGCATGTGCCACCAACGATGAATCTCATTCACCACTCTTCCCACTTGCCATTTTGGTTGTTGTTTTATTGTCCCTATTTCAAAACATCAGTGGTGTTCGTCTCGTTCATTATTTTATTGATGTTTGCAGTTTTGTGGTTAAATACCCAACCCACTTAAAATGTGGAAAAATTAGTGTGCAGCATGAATAACAATTGGCAACCATCGAAAATTCGAATAAAATGAATGCAATGCTGGGAAATAAATGGTGCACATCAAGTGATATCATCATGAACGCGAAATATCACCTTAAAATGACTAGTTGCCATGCCAAATGCCATATTATCGACCTCATAAATGACCCATAGGAAATCCTGGGAGAAGAATTTAAAAAAAATGTAACAATTGTATACCGAAGGGAAGGGGGTTGATTTATTTTTTTACTTAAACAAAAAAGAGGATAATTCGGAGAACGATTCGAATATTCGAGGAAAATTTCATCAAATCCTACCGCATTTGTGCGGCTTAACTCTAAACGAATGCAATAATCAATTACTGAAATGAAATGATGCGATCGCAATACGAATCATTTGTGATTTTAATTTTCTCTGTTTTGTTTCATTTGTGACAGCTCTCAGCTTTCATGGTAAATACTTTTACTGCGAAATACCAAATTTGTAAACTGATGAAACGAATTCGGGTGTATTTGAGAAAAAAAAAGAGACGCTGATGATATAAAGCCCCGTGCGTGAGCGCGTCCGCGCGTGCATACACAAACATACATCAATGCCAATGGCACAAAGCAAACCCAAAATAAACGCGAAAAGAAAATTCATTTGGAAATTGGAATATCGGTATGTTTACTCCAATTGTTTTGTTTGGTTTTGTTTTTTCTCTCTATTGTTTCATTTTGTTCGGTCGTCGGCTTATCGGCGTGTATTCGGATGGAAATGTAAATTTTCGTTTGGGAAAATAAATATATTTGAAGACGATGATAATGATGGAAGATGATTGAAACTTTTTCCAATGCATACAACAACAACATACACACTCACACACACACACACACACACACACACACACATTTTGACGCATTTTTCGGTTGAGTATATTTACAGAAGTTCGAGCGTTCGTATCAAACATCTACAATGCCATCAAATGTGGTTGTCGCTCATATAAAAACCTAATCCAAAATCGTGTCTCCCTAAATCGTGGCATCCTCATGATGTGCGACACATTGTGCGTGCATGTGGCTGAACATCACCCGCTCGTTCGCTCGCTTGCCCGCTCACGCGTGCACTTCACTTTGCACAATAATATCTTTGCTACGTTGTTTGCACTCAAAACAATTAATTGATGGATGGCAACAAACGAGCTTGAATAAACACTTGTTAAATGTGGTGACACTTTGGCCAAAAAATCAAACAAAATGGCAACAGCGACCCAGAAACCAGGCCAACGACGAATGGCCGCGCAAATTATGTCAAACATTTGCCAAACACACACACACATAGATATATGCTATTTCTTCCCGCCCGATCCATTTTCAACATTACAAACTCTGTCAATCATTCGAGGGATTTTCATTCAAGTGTGTTTGTTGCGGTTTGTTGCGGTTGGTAAATTTGTCGAATCAATTTCATTTTTGGCGTTTAGCAAATAGGCTCGTATAGATGAACGGAAACTTTTCAACATCGCTAAGCAGCAGCAGGAGGAGCAGTAACAGTTTTTTTTCTCTTTGGTGGGTTATTTTTGACTTTTTCTCTGGCCTAAGCAAATTATCGAAAAATTAACCCCATAAAATCAATAGAACGAGGGAAAAAAGTCAGAATCTGTAATTAGTAACTAAGATGTTGGTTATTATCAGAAGAAGCTGCTCGAAAAAACAACTTGCAACAACTTACAGGAAAAATGAATACCAAGCAGTGAATTATGCCAAGCAATATGAAGTTGCAAAATAAATTGACGAAGTGCACAGCATGAATTATGAATAAGGTAGTGTGAAAGGCACTTTAGTGGTTTCATATTCATGTTTTACTCACTTTGGGTTCCATTCGGTTCGGTGTTTTCGTTTGGTTTGGTAAGTTTGTGTGTGTGTGTGTATTCCAATATCAAAAACTTCCCCAAATTCACGCTATTAGCAACATAATTCGAACTGCACACAGTCTCAATGAATGGAAGATGCGAGAAGAAAAATCAAGAGATCATCGCCATCTAGGGGGAGAAGTGCGTCGATTCATAAGAAAATTCACAGCATTCGCACATAACAACAGACATTCGCAAGTCTGCACAGAATAAAATATGTTGGTAAATATATATGGTTCGGTGGTATTTCCAATGTCAAAATGATTTTAATACATTCAATTTACCACCCATTTTCATATCTGTTTCTCAACCTATCATCATCGATTTGTCAAAATATGATGACGTTAGAAATACCACCAAACCATATATATTTACCAACATATTTTTCTCTGTGTGTAAATGCACGATTGCACGGAGAATTCGTAGGCATTCATGAACATTCACTGGCTACACGTACAAAAGCGTACCTATTTGAATTTGTTGTGATTGAATTGCCATTGTTTAATATTTGCCAAAACGTTTAATATTCGCATGAATACTGACAAATTCGCATGCATTCTTACACACAAAAATGGACTGCATACTTTTGCTACACAATGTGTGTAGTAAATGATTTACTATGCAAATTTTGTATGAAAAAAAAGATGTGTGACATAGTGTATGCAAAATTGTTTACATACAGTATGTCATACATCTTTTTTTCCATGCAAATTTTGCAGTGTAAATCATTTGCTACACACTTTGCGTAGCAAAAGTATGCAGTCCATTTTTGTGTGTAACCATAATTGTTCATGAATGCATTCGCTTTAGCATTCATAGCAATTCGATTGCATTCGAAACCTATTCGTATGAGCTGGAGCCCCTTATCGCAACATTAACTCTGCCAGCCTCTACAAATAGCAGAGAGAAATTTCACCTTGCTAGCAACAGTCAAACTTGTGATCCCCATTTGACAACCGCAACACTAATGAGAGCAACAGATTCATTGGTTCGTTCGTTCGTTCGTTTGTTCATTTTTATTTTAAAATAGCTAAGAAGATTAATGCATAAAAGTTTTCCTATGATGCTCTCAAAAATTCACAACACAACACGTACCAAACTGATTGTTCTTGCTAATAGGCTTAACTCGGATGAGGCATTTTAATTAATTAGCTTCAAACTGAATCGAAAATTATTAACTGAAAAATTATTTTAAATGAACATTTTTGTTTGTTTGGAAAAACGAATTTTCAACAGTCAATTATTTTGAAACGCATCAAATATCAAATTCATTTTTGTTTTAATGTTTATTTGCAATACATGAACGAATCAAATTGCAAATGTTGCACAGTATTTTCGCTTGCAAATTTCATCATTACATTCGCTTCGAAATTAACATTGAATGTGTGCTGAAAAAAAAACGATTTCTGTGTCGTGAAGTCGAACTGAACATTAAAAAGCACTTTACCTTGACAACGATTGCATGCATTTTATTAGCGATTGTGTTTGTACGCAAAAATGATCTCAGCATCATTATTGGTTTTGTGCACCGAATCGAATTTGATTTATGTTTTTCCTGTTGCAGTTATATCAGCGCAACGATGAAAATATTCAAATGTTCAATTAAAAACTCTTGACTGAATATACATCAAACTTTATCTAATAAATAGCGATAATGGCCCAATTAAAAATCCAATTACAGATGATTGTTTTTGCTTGTCTATTTTGTTATTTTGTCATTTGTCATTTTTCTAGTCAAAATACTTACCTTACTTTGAGATTGGTTGTCACATAATCGTAGCAGCTTCGTTTTTGAGCTCACTGAGGATGGAAGCGCAGCTTCTGAAGTATTAACATTCGAAATAATGTGTAAATAAAGTGTAAAGTCAATCAAATCGAAACTAATTGATTTATTAAACTACACGGAAAGGGGCGGAGACATGAACAAATTTCAAACTTGGCAATTTGTTTAGGTC
This sequence comes from Aphidoletes aphidimyza, assembly GCA_030463065.1. NCBI lineage: Eukaryota > Metazoa > Arthropoda > Insecta > Diptera > Cecidomyiidae > Aphidoletes > Aphidoletes aphidimyza. The sequence goes on along the minus strand of CM059998.1, from coordinate 10,937,296 downwards.
CAAATTGAATAAGTTGCATTGATTTTACGCATAGAATTGAGAGCGCGCACGTCTATTATACTATGAGCCTTTGGGTCTTGACACGGAAGTATGGCAATGATAAAAATAAAGATGCACATCAATAGAGAACGGTTTATATTCTGCAAGGTTCCGGAATCCGGATATCACGGTCAGTATAGAAAGAAGTCATTTTTTTCTCCAAATATCAAAAATCACTATATTGTCCCATTGGCGAACAAAATGGAAAAAGATATAGAATGTTCCATGTCTTTGAGTGTATATACTCCATACAGCTGATGTTTAAATGCGTTAGCGTACACTTATTGCATAGAAAGCTTTGATTTTCAAAGTTTGAGACGTTGCACTTGCTTTAGTGTGCACATTGCCTGAACCAATTTACTACTTTTATTATACTGAGTATCGGTGATTTGCAATGTTGATATTTTAGTGTCATGATAAATTTTCATTTTGGCGTTGATTGAGACAAGGTGTTTCACAATAGATGTCAATATTAGCGTCTAAATTGATAATGGTGCCAAAATTTGTTAAAAAATTCAATGAAATTGAAAGCTATGTATACAGGACTAAGCAGAAAATGCCACATACTAATCCATCTCAAGATACCATCCAATTCGGCTGGGTCCTGCGATAGCATCCGTAGCTGATTGCATCAACATTTTATGCATCCTTTTAACAAAAATAAAACAAACTTATTTTGTGATGTTTCAGCAAATTTAATTGAAAATGTTCGCCAAGAACTTTACAAAATTTTCATAATGAATTAAGGCAACAATGAGTGTGTTGCTGGTATTTTTTTGTTTCCTACGAAGTTTATTCACATAGACCATGGATTCCCATGGCAATGGGGTGGTAAAAAATGTTATGAATAAAAATGCCATAGTTTTAAAACCGAAACACTTTCAATGCAAAGATTGATTTAATGTTATTATTTTTGCCACTGCGAACATGGGTTCATTCCGCTGAGAAAGAGAGAACGATTTAACTATGATGCAATCGTTTAAGCTAAATATCTCTTTTTGTGAAATAAGTGTAAATTTTATAATTCAAAGGGAAATGAAAAATGCAATAAACTAACACAAAAAAAGTTAACAATTTATAACAGAGATAAGTGGAAAAATTGTTCGAAGGCATGAAAGATAAAAGCATGATATGCATAGTGCGTGAGTGGAGAAGACGAGGGCAGACCAAACGATGCCAAACGATGCCAAACGATGCTCATGCTCAATCTTCTTTAATGCACAAAGTCAACGGGCACAAATTTCTCTTGATAATTTTAACATATATAACAAACATAATGCAATTAACATAAAGTACAGCACCATTTTGATGGGATCTGCACACATTGAATTGGCAGTCAGGCAAGCAGCCAGAGTGTGACTGTGTTGCGTTTATTGATTAAAATACGGCATGTGCTCACTCCTGCCAAAAAGGTTCGCTTGTTGCGTTTACCTGAATTTTGTTCGTGTGCAAAATGTACAAAAACCTATTAGATGAGGGTAAATATATGCAATAGACTGGCCAAAATTTCATCGAAGTGATCGGATCAAACTCTCTAACCTATCAATTTTTTCCTTTTCACTAAAAAAAACGATTGGCAAAGTTTGAACGCAAAAAATTTTTTTTTAGAGGTAGCGCAGACCGTCAGAAGGTCAACGACTTTTAATTCATGCAAATTTTTAAAATTTCACCAAAAATGTCATACTTGTCTATCACAAATTCATGTAAAACTTATTTATTCTCAACTTTTTACATTTTAAAGTTCAAATACACGTTTTGGAGTAATTGGTACACTTCTTCGTGTACTTCTTAGTGTAAAAAATCTCAAAAATCGGCGTTCTGAGGCGAAAATTCTCGTTTTTTGACTCAAAGTGCAGAAAAAAGCACATTTCATATCTTTCGATGGCATTTCCTGTTGATTTGGTTCAAATTAATCCGATTTGATGTGCATATGATAGTTCTACGATGAATATTTCGGTAGTTATAGACGCCCAAAGTTGTGTTTCTTTCGAATATGCGCGAATGACCGACATAACGTCATATAGCCCGCAAGAAGAGCGCCTTAACCAATCTAGAAAGACTTGCATTTGACCTTATCTGACCAATTTTTGACAATAAATCGATTGCCGAGCGATTTGGAACGATACAAGTCCGTTTTGTTGTCGCAAAACGCACAAGTTCTGAACAAGCTTCCTAACTCGCCATTATAGTAGTAAATTCATCATTTTACTTTGCCAATCGTTTTTTTTAGTGAAAAGGAAAAAATTGATAGGTTGGAGAGTTTGATCCGATCACTTCGATGAAATTTTGGCCAGTCTAATATGCAACGAATCAAGAAATACAAATCACGTCGTATGTGTGTGTGTGTGTGTGTGTGTGTGTGTGTGTGTGTGTGTGTGTGTGTGTGTGTGTGTATTAGTCGGGAATTGTATATCATTTATTTTTCAATGACAATGAAGAAGAAAAACAACAGCAGGCTGAAAGAGATCCAACGCTCATAATTAATCGCGCACCACTAATCATGGTATCGTTCAAATTATATCATGTTACCGTATTGTGAGCGTGTGTGCATCTGTGCATAATGGTATTGGATTCGTTGCACTGCATCCACAAATTTGATATCATCGGTTTCATCCTTATTTTCGACGGCACTATATCACAACAGCACAAGTCCATTTCACCATTTGGTTGGCCAACTAACTACACTCTCACAACAATATTTAAATAATGATATGAGCCTCGAGTGTGTTTATTCTCGCTGCAATGCATATGTACTTGAACTGAGAGAAAAGCAACTAATAAAAACAAAATTCATATACAGAGTACAACAAACTGCAGTGAAACGTGATTCCTGTGCGGGTGGATAAGCGTAAACGTGTGTAATATCTACCACATGTACCATATAGCGTATGAATTGAAGCATCAATCATACAAAGCAATCTTTGGCACATTGATATCACTGAACTATACTAATGCTATGTTGATTTTGGTTTTCAATAATAGTCTATAAATACTTTTCCCGTTTTCATGGTAATGAACTGAGCATGATAAACATGTAATGTGTTTAAAAGGTGAAAATATGTACGAAATAATTCGTTTGAAGAAGCATTTAATATTGACATCAAGCGCAACATTCAAATGACATGTTGAAAGAATGTTCATAAAATTTGATGATATACGAAGTGTTTGCTGAGCAATAGTGCAAACGCAAAAAATGTCATCTAATGAAGTGAAAATTCACGTAGTGGTTCATCTAAGCTTCTCTCTCTCTCTCTCTCTGTTCTACTCTCCGTACAAACTCTTGCACATGAGCAGTTTGACGTGCACAGTGCAAAATTTCACCGCTTCGATCAATAAGTGGTGTGTGATGGCTGCATGTTCGAAATTATCCGGGTAATAACTGGGAGCGAACAAATCTCAAGCATTAATAAATTGGGTTGCAACTTGATTGTTAAATATGAAATATTTTATCCAAAAGCCAGCAAACATACCTCATGATTCGTTCATTTCCTATCTATTTAAATGAACACAATGGCATGGAATGAGTTGGTCATTGACGAAAATGAATTTTGTTTTTTAATCAAAGTTCAACATAATTCAGATTCGCAAAAGTATTTTCACTTCGTTCGTATGTTTTCTAGATTTGTCCATTGGAAGGCGAACTGTCAAAATACGGAACCTCAAAACGAATTAAAAAAAAATCTCATGCTGAAAACGAAAATGATAATGATGATGAAATAGCAGAAATCAAAGTAGACGTCATAATTTTCATTTTATATCGCAAGATTTATAAACCCTTTCTTGATGATGTTAGACGATGTGTCATTACAAAGTTCAAGTATCAAAATTTTCAAAGATAAGAGCCTTTTTCGAGCAAGAGCCAAGTGCACACGATGGCTTAAATTGTCTGATATCATATCCATTGTATCAGTCGATGAGTGGTTGTGTTGTGTCGTTCAGATGGTTAAACGTGAAAAGCAGCGAAAAAAAAATTGGTAAAGAACATATTCCATGGTTTATTTTCAGTATATCACGAGAAGAGATGATTTTGTTGTGTGTTTTTTTTTTCATTTTTGTTTTCTCATCAAAAGTTAGATGTGCCATCTAGTCCGTTCATTGGGCTATCTATCACACTTGAGTGCAGAATAAAAACACTCACACCCAAATATGAAAAAAGTCGACCCAAATTCCACTTGTGCACGCCCGATTTCTACGCTAGAAGTTATCGGCTTCGGGTGGCGTTTGGCTCGCTGTGCAGTGGGAATTCCATAAAAAATGCGGACATGTTAAATATTATTACGAAATACGATCGCGCGCTTTTGAGAATGGTTGAGAGGGTGTTGGTACTAGGTGCTGGTACGTAATATTCAACAGCAACAACGGAAAAAAAATTTGAATAACACATTTACATATTTAATAAAGTACTGATTAAAAATCTGAGCCCATTTACACCGCTCACGCATACATTTCAACTCAACGCGATCGAATGAATAAAACACAACTGCAAATAAGGCAGGGGGTCATTACTATAAAAAAAATTTATACATACGCACAACAGCAACAGCAACAGCGACAAGAGCGACAACAACAAGTTTGGGGCCTGCATAGCATTTCGGTGCGGATTACTTCCTCTTGATTTGTTGGTGCTCGTGGTATTTTGTTCTCGACCATAAATTTAACATTTTCAACGGAATGCTCTTAAAGTCACTTCAGCCCATTGATATTATTTTATGCTCAACTTGATTTTTGCATTTTTTGCCGGTATTTTTGTTGTTGTTGGTTCGTTCCTCCTTTCTTCTTCGTTTTTTTTAAATATTTGTTTTGTTACTTCTAGTCTTTCCTTGGACCCAACTTAAATTTTTTTTTCAAACATTAAATTATTAAACAAGTAACTGCTCTGAATGTTGATCTTTGACTAATGATAATTTATGAGCCTTAATCTATATAAACTTTGAAAAACACTCGGCTTCTCTACGAGACTTTATGCACTGATTCAGTATTGTAGTGTTATAACTGTATCTATGTATGTATCCTTGTGTGTTTAATACGCATAAGATGTTTGTGTGTGAGAGCTAGAGAGAGAACCAGAAAGAGAACCAGAGAAGACTACTAACACAATGCTGACAATGCCAACGATAATTACTCGGCATTTATGGATCCCCGCCCCATAAGAGTTGCACAAATGAGGTTCGCAAATTAAATTTATTCTTTCCAGTTCCTTTTTTAGCTTAGAACCAATATCTCCTGTCTTGCTCACTCTTTTCTGGGGTGGTTTATATGTGTGTCTGTGCCTAAAATGAAGATAGATCCAAGCTTTCATCGAATTTTGCCCATATTTTCTTATCACCATTAATTGCCAACTCTCAAGCTCACCATTCAAATGTTATCCATTACACTAGCTGACTGGCACTTAAATGCATAAATTAATTTCCATGGAATCAAATCAATTTTTCGCCGCATTGCCAAGTGAGTTAATAGTTTTATATCAAGTGGATGCTTACTTGCTTGCGATATTGAATATACAAAATCAAATTCGTGGATGTACAATGTCAGGCGAAGCTTTTTTCTCCTTCTTCATTTTATTTTTTCCATTTTTTTTTCTAACTCGATACGCGTCACACAAACCCCGATTATCCCAGATTTAATATCGTTTTATGCGATTGAAGAGATTTTTCATTTGCCGAAACTCAAGTAGCATTTAGAAAGTACACTTCAGGAAACTTCATTAGATCTATGTTCATCGTACATGTTTTACGATTCTGTCACCAATTCCACATTATTCACTCAAAACATTTGAATGACATCCCTGAAATATTGAAGTAGCATTGGAATTTTCTATCTAAATGAATTTCATCTGAATTGATTCAGTTGTGTGAAGAAAAATACAAGAGATTCGAGCGTGCAGCTGTGAGATTTGGAAAATTAAATTAGCGCATGGAATTCCCGCATGACATTTTATTCGGACATTTTTCGTTTTACTCACAGAATGTCTGCTGAGGTGGTATCATCGTTTGTCGTTGCTGTAAATATCTTTCACTTTCTTTTGTGCACAGCACTGTCAACCATTTGCAATACAGAGACATTTATTGTCTAGAGGAGCACTTATTGTTATGTTATTGTTTCCACTGTTGATGGCATCTTTAGGTAAAAATTAGACTGAAGAGAAAATGCTACTTTACAAGTATACATTATACAATATACAGTACGGGACATAAGCCTGGTAACTGCTAGTAAATGCATTGTTTCTATCTATGTTTTCTTTTGTCTTTTTCCCAAACCCCCAGAACCCAAACTGATACAGGATTTTCAATCCAGAATGTGGTCAGCCGTTGGGCATTTTTTTGCCCATTTAGACATTTGCAAACAAATTGGCCAAATTTACGTTCTAAATGGGCCGTTGGAATAAACGTTCGAATGATAAGGTCTTGAAAAGTACATGTTTTTCTTTTGTTTCGAACATTTATACCCATTTTGATCAACGGTACCGTGCCCCTGAACAATTTCATCTATCGATCAAATGAGGGCCACCCTAATTGTGTATGCATCCCTAGATGTTGCTTCTTTTTTTTTAAACGATTTTAACATTATGTGGAAAAGTGAGAAAGAGTGCGGCGTAGATAGTTCACATTAACAAACATCATAAAATGTCAACAGAAGCAATTTGATTCAGACCGGCGTCGCAATTGTGTCTCTGGTCGTTTGAATTGCAAACACGAAATTTTCATAGGCACAACATCTGATGATTTACTTATACAAAAAGTTTTTGGCGACTTGTTTTCGAAATGATTGTCTGTCCCTTTTAAACTGGCACTGGCGACAGCCAAAAGAGAATTGAAACCATCCAGAGTAAATCATCAACAACTTTTTACTTTAATTGCATTCACATTGTGCACTATGCTAGCATTCAGTCATTCAGTCATTCAGTCATTCAATTAGCAGTAATCAACCATAAAATCAGAGTCAACGAGAGAATTGAACAAGTGACGAGTCGAATTTCAGCCAGCAAACATGTGAAACGATTTATTTGGCGTGGTTCTTCGGTGACGGTCTATTGCACAATGCACGCTCCTTTGAATAATATCATATTTAAATCAATTTGAAATTCGTCGAAAAATGAGAACCAGAGAGAGCAAACAAAATCGAGTAAAATAGAAATTGTGAACATTTTCCTGCGAACTTCGACTGACTTCTTCAGCGCGAAAAGTTTTATTGTTTGCCATTTGCAATTTTGCATTCGATGATAGCAGTCAAACGAATAACCCGAATGGCGCATACTTGGTGCACAATGCACACTCGCTCTACATGTACGATTCATTGAATGCATTTCATTCTCATATTCTTGGATTTTCCGTCAAAAACTTCGTGACTCTTTTATTATTATTTTTTTTTTCCTTTTTAGATTTTATTTCCGTGAAATGCAATACTTCAATTTAACTTTTAATTTCGAATTTCTCTTTCTCTCTGTCATTTCGTTTCAAGCATCAAACAGAAAAGCGTAGAATTATGCTGACTGAAACAATCATCGAAACAAATATCAGTCATTTTAACTGCAGTCATCTCAACAATCGACTCTGGAACACGAAAAGCAAATTGTAAAATGTGCATTTGCCCCAGATTCTTGGTCAAATGCTGTCACTGTCACATATAATTATCATGGTTCATGAGCATTTTCTAGAAATATATATGGTCTGAGCTCAGCTTTCACCATGCAAACATCAAATAGGAATGTTATAAAATAGAAAACTTCAATATCATTGAAGAAGTGTATATAATGTTAAAAAAAATACACTGCCAAGTTTTACTTGGAACTAGTGCTTGATGTTTACGATGGATGATATGATTGCATTGCTTTTTTGTATTGTTATCAATTTTGAAATTAAGATTTTGGGATTTGATTCAATCCATTTTGAAAAAAAAACATCGTGGAGTTTGTTTTCGACTTTTGGTTGAAAATGTGCGAAGTTCCATGGAAAATGTTAAAAAGTTGACATTCCCTTGTACTGGAGGTACCACTCACAAGTTCTAACGGGCATGTCCACTATATTTATCTTGTAGGAGATTGAAAAATATACAAACTGGGCGAATTTGATCGAAATCGTAGGCGTTTTTTTCGACTTTTGGTTGAAAATGTGCGATTTTTCATCGAAAATGTCACAAATTGAAAACCCGAGACATTAGCTATAACGTTTTTTGAGTTATGAATGGTACAAACCTACAAACATACAAACATACAAAAAACGATTTTAGAGCATGATGTAAACATCAAGCAATAAACATCAAGCAAAACAGCAAACCATATTCCATGGTTCAATATGAGTGTGATTAAAAATGAATTTGATACACGCTGAAAATAGTTAACCACAAAGCAAAATTTATGATGATCTAGTGCAAATGATGATTGTTAGAAAAATTGAAATGATAGAGTGGCAAAAGGTGGGAGTTCAGCACGCTCATGATGAATCGATGGATTTTGTTTTCTAATTTGTTGATGATAATGGGGAAAGAAAAAATATGAAACTGAAATAACTTATTTGGTTTTGGATGTGCTGTCAATAAATAAATTGTCGAGATTTCATGGCATGAATTGCCATAGCTCAGTGAATGCTGTGATTCAGTTGCATTTAAGAGTAATATTAATGCGTAAGCATAATCACAAACACATCGCACAACGTTCTCCCTGCATCGGCCAATACTGCCAAATGGAAAATCTTCCCGGACGAAGATGATTAAATGAGAGAAAAATGAAAATACGTCGAGTACAGCATCAGCAGCAGTAGCAGCATAAGCAGCAACGGCACAAACGTACTGTTAACACCGAGCACTGACATGTTTTACTAACTCATTATATTTAAACTTTTATTGGCTTATTTTCTAGAGATTTATTGACTTGTCAGTGATATAGTGCAGTGGATGCTGTATAGATCAACTCTTGAGCTATTTTTATAGCATTAACAAATGAACGGAATTGTACGAGAGGTGAATAAATGAGTTTCGTCAACATCATCTTCAGCATCAGCATCAGCATCAGCATCAGCATCAGGAATCAAGTATCAGCATCTCTCAAAAACACACACACACACACACAGAGAGAGAGAGAGAGAGAGAGAGAGAGAGAGAGAGTGAGAGACACTTGACACTCAAGCCAAGAAAACTTGTCAGTTTGCATCGCTTAGTACTCTTTCGCGTGCACATACACACACACATACACAACAGTACGTCTTAAGAATGCAATGAAAGAATAAGGTAAAATGAAGAATAAAGCCTATGATAGAATGTGTGTGACTCAAAGATGAAGTACCTTTTAGCACAGTTAAATGGTCTATCGCGTTCTAACCAATTTACCGCGAAATGTATACGATGAAATTTGACAGAGCAAGCATCGTTCAAATGGATTTCCATAAGTTCTAATGATACGCTGAAGAAAGGATCCGAAATGAAATAAACAAGAGAGACAGAGAGAGCGAGAGAAATAAGAGAGAATAAGTGAAAGCATCAAAATGAAACCGAATAAGAAATGAAAATGACAAATTACACACGAAGAAAAATCACCGATCCCCAGATTTAATGTTTTTTTTCCGTCTCTTTTTTTGGGATTTCATATAAACTTTTTCTGCTTCCATTTAAATGTTCTCTCCATCTATACTTTAGACTGGAGTTTGTACAATGTACATGGTTACCGAAATTATTGCAAAATGTACATCGTACACTGTACACTGTGCAGAACGTATACAGTACAAGGAAACAGGTTCGTTTAGGTGATTTCATTCCATTCGTTTTATGAAATATTACTGAAATAACTGACGTAATGTTATCAAACAACAATAGAGGGAGAGAGAGAAAGAGAGCGACAGGAAGCAATTATAAACAAGAAATATTTGTGTACTTAAATCAGTTTATGTGATGCGAGAACCATTTTTGTTTGGAAGCAATGGGGTGATTTACTGCATTTCAGGGGCCACCACACTAATCTGCACAAGCTTCTGACCATATTTGCATAAAGCTTAAAGTTTGTTTATTGAGGGTGAAACTCACCGACAGAATACGAAATATTAATGTTAAACACAGAGTCGAACCATCATGGTGCAATACGCGCACATCCATTTCTCTCTCTCCCTCCCCATCACATCAAATGAGGCAACGTAACATTTTTGGCCATTATTCATTGTGAACAAAAACGTATCATATTTTTGTTGTTGGTGGACCAAGTGCTTCCACAATCATGTTTTGGCTATCTCGTTCCATCAATACGTTTTTTGCAATTATTTCGCTTCATTTGATCTAATTCTTCATGCGTTTAGACATGAAATTCTTTTTTTTATGGTAAAATGTTCCACTTTCACCAAGTGAGTACCATATGTACTCGCCTATTTGGTGCCATTAGATTTCATCTGAGTGCGTTGATGACATTTAGAAAAAGAAGGGCCCCCCGCCACGCACACACACACACACACTCAACTGAAACTATAGTGAGTTGTAAGGAGATTCGGGTTGGAGTGCATTTGATAGCCAGGCGAATGAGTGCGAGAGCAAAAAAAGCGAAGAAGATAATGTGCTGTCGATTGGCGAGCACCCGTGTCATTTGGCAAATATCGAGTGTCAATAGGTACATGAAAGGCGTTCATCTCGTTTTCAGATGCGTCTATTACACGTATCATCATCATTGAGGCATAACGTCTTATTTTTTTTTTGGGCGGCCAAAAAAATTTGCTATGGCATACCGAAATTATATCGATGCAGATTGAATCAATCGATTTCGAAGCGGCTAAGTTTTTTGTCGAACATTTTAAAGTCGTTCGACTTTTTTCCCTTATTTTTTTTCTCAACATCTTCGTTGTTGGTAGAATTGTTGTTGTTGTTGTTGATGCGTCATTCATCAGATAACGCGAAATGAAAGAATGAATGGCCGGAATAGCATATCATTACTGTTTACAGCAACAGCAGATTTCGCTTCAGTAAATTTTGAACGCTTCAGTTTGCAATTTTTGCCCTTTTTTCTGTGCGTTATTTTTTGTTGTTGTTGTTGTTGCTGTTGACTAGTACTTCCCATATGTCGATTCAGACACAGTGGTGTTATTTTGTGTGCAGTTTGCTTGCCTTATATCTTTCGATGGGTGATTTTTTGCCCCCTATCATATCACATCGAATCTTTTCAATGTTTTTTCTTTTTTTTGAACTTGCTTTTGCTCTCTTCCTTTCTCTCCACCATCAATAAATTTAAGAAAATAAGTTAACATCGAAATGTTTGACACCACTGGGGTTTCGGAAATTCGGCATGAAAATTACCCCCGCATATTGGTGAATTGAACGCGGCCGCGTTTCACAATTGAACGTCATGTATAAATTATTCAAATCAGCAACGAGGGAACAATTGCGAAACACCGAATGAAAACAGCTGAAAGCATCAAATGATGGCATGTGATGGATTTTCGGTTCCGTTTTGGACTAAACTCATTGAATTTTGTGTGTGAGTGTGTTTTTTTTACGGGCAAATCATGAGCAGGGAATGCTAAGTTTTCTGGTATCCGTTTGTCTGATGTACTTTCTTGTGAATAAAAAAAATATATTTATATATATATATATATCAGAATTTGTGGATTTAGCCTACACCAGCTCCACCGGAATAAAGAGCAGAAAAAAAAACCAACAAAATAACACACAACCAACACATTTATCCGGATATTTCGCCATTGAAATGAATATTTTCGGTTTTTTGATCGAAATAAATTTGGCATGTTGAATATTGACAACAACAATAGCAATACAACGTCAAAATATAATACAATTATTTGAATATGGATCTGCCACCCGGAACTAAAGTTCAACCCAGCTAACAACAACAACAAATGCTTTGTGACCGGGCACATTTTGGTTTGATTTGTGATAGACGATGTCCTAATTTAATATTCTAAAAACGGTTAGAAAAGCAATATATTTTCTTGAGCCACCATCCATACCACGCAAATTGTGTTCACCATTGATGAAAAAGAATCTGTTTTTTTTTGCATCAAAGGGACAATGTGTAAAGCGATAAACCTTTTTTTTCTAGCCATTTCTAAAGATATGGTCTATAGCAATATTTTTACGTGTTTTTTTTCTTCAACACAGAGTCTTTAGTTTCTAAGAAGAGAAAATCCAACAAAAAATACATCAATATTTAAACCAAGTCGCGAAAATACAACAGTTGAAAAAAAATCTCTTCAAAGTGAGCGATAAATGAACTGAAAATGGCTCAATCAAAATACGGTTCTGCTTCATTATAATTCTATAGTATGAACGTATTCTAAAAATTGCATTCACTTCCAGTAAGTGGTTGTGCAAAGGCCAACAGTTTCGAAATTGACTCAAACTGAAGTATTTTAATACTATAGAATATTTCAATAAACTACGCGTATTTCCCGTCAGTCTCTATTTTCAAGCTTAAACTTCACAGAACCTTTGAGACTTGTTTGTACAACACTTCAATGTTCACACTTTAGGTCCATAGGCTAGTGATTATGATTCTGAATTCCTTTAGGAAACGTTCCGTTACAATGTGGTCTCAGAGATTAGTGTGAGCTTAAACAACAACAACAAAAGAGCTCCCAACCCTGGAAGAATTCTTTATCTCAAGATCATATTGCTCGACTTTTAAAATGATGCCACTTATGGCTAAATCGCTTGAATGTTACGATTGTCGGATTTTTCCTGCTCCTGGTTTCTTTAAATAGTTTCCGTGCTTTAGAGACATCTGACATGAACGCCGTGTATGGAGATCTGTGTTTCGTTCCAATAGAATAATACTGGTCCACATAACTGATGCAGCACATCCACTGTAGGTCGATGTAAGCTTTACAAACTTTATTTTCTGGAAATAAAACAAATCAGTCCATATTTTGAATCCAACCAAAATAAACAGAGCTCATTTCATGTCATTAGAATTTAAATTGAAAGCGTAATATGCATATCAAAAAATGGACTGTGTCAAATAAAACGAAACCAAGCTACGAGAATACTTGGCAAGATTCCAAATCGACCGCTCTCCTTCCCAGAAACTGAATTCAAGAGGGCTTTCTACAACTGTACATATGCTTCCTCTTTCCTTTCTATTTAAATATAAAGTCGTTTAAAAGCACTTGATGAAAGAGAAATAAAAAAAAACGAAAAATACAACCGAAGAGCATGCTATTAGTTGCATCACTGGTCCTGGTGCGCTATTGAAATTCGATTTGAATTTTGACAGTAGCATTTGATATAATCACCAATCAATATTTCGCACATACGTACGCTCATATAATTCAGAATGGACGACTCTATCATCGTCCCTTTACAAACAAATCTCCTCGATGCTTCAATGGTTCAACAGAGGATAAAAAAAATGTGTGGCTGAAAATAAAAATGGAGAGAGAGAAATCCTATCGCATCAAAGGAAAACGAACACAAATCATAAAAAAAATATTACGTCGATTTAGAACCCCTTTATATGAGCTGTTATACATTTTAATCCTTTAATGGCGTGGACCCATATGTGAGATTTACGGCTTTTTTCAAAGCCATCGCATGAAAATACAAAATAAAAGCCGAACCAAGATACATACCGAACACAGAGTGGTGATATATAACCAGGATATACCAACGTGTGATATTAACAGCAAATAATAAAAAAAAAATGAAACGGAAATGGACAGCGTCACGACGTCTTCAATCCATTATTCATTCGATTTTTTTTTGTCAGCTCTTGTCAGCTATATTCAGGACCTCGCGTATTCATCCAAATCTTAATTTTAAATTCTCTCTTTTTAAATGAAACTTTTTTCTCTTATTTTCATGTTGTGCTTCGCTCTCAAGATTATGTCTTTACTACTTTCAATCAGTCTTTCATTTTTGTGAACATTCATTAAAATTATGGGTTGCCACGTTGCCTAAGAGACAAGTGACTATAATCATTTAGTTGTTCGAACATTTTCGATTGGTTTTCTAGTGAGCGGAAAAAAGAACTCGACCAAAAAAAGATTCTTCCTTTTATTTGTGTTAAGAACAGCAACACAAATTGTGAACAGTTGAAAACAAATAATTGTCAGTAGTTAAAAATAGATACGTTAGACTGTTTGGCGTTTATTTGATAGGCTGTTTATCCCCTGTTAAATGTACTGTGTCATTTTTCGAAACTAAAATTAAGGTCGACTAAATATGATTTTGAATTTGAATGTTCTTCATAAAGACCATGTTGACATTTCAATTTATATGGACGGGAATTTCTCTTCCCAGAGGACCTATTATTATCGTAACCTATATTTCAAAAGACACTCCATGCGTGTGTGTATTGGAGTAACTGACATTTCCATTTTTCATGTATACAGAACGTCTTTAGTTTAGCGTAAAGTTATCCAAATCCTCAATTCGATAAAAATTTCTATTCAAAACAGTTTGTACTAGTTGTAAATACGGCGGTATGTTATTCGGAGTCCACAATATTTTGGATGCTCATGAAAACTTGCACATTAACTTACAAATCCAAGGGACACAATATAAACATACAAAGTTCACAAGTAACATCACTGTGTAAGTTTTCAGAACAGCTGAGCACCAAAGACATTTTTCATGGGAAATATTGATTTCATTTACTCATTTGCATAATTTGACATCCATGCATTTTGTGTCAATTAATATGTTCTGTCCATTCCATTTAAATTGGAACTTTAATTTGAACTTACTTGTTATTTTTTTCTAGATTGCCTGATTGAAAGCATGACTTTCGAAAACGTTTGCGAATTAAACGGAGTTTTACACCAGAATAATTTTTTTTTTAAAATTATATATTCTTTTTTTTATTATATTAATTTATTGACTGGTGTTATTAGTGCCATAAATAAAACGTGGTTAGATTTGGTTTGGATTGTCATTTAGTTTAGTATTTTACACACAGACTTCATGAAATTGAATTGAGTCACCATTGAATATTTATCGAATGTTTTGTTGGATCGAAATTCTCTCTCTCTCTCTCTCTCTCTCTCTCTCTCTCTCTCTCTCTCTCTCTCTCTCTCTCTCTCTCTCTCTCTCTCTCTCTCTCTCTCTCTCTCTCTCTCTCTCTCTCTCTGATTGTGTGAAAAAGATAACACTTGAAACTAAAGAATAGTTTTTGTCATTATGAAACTGATGTTAACTGTTAACTTTAAAAAAATTGTTAATTCATAAAGAAGCGAGTCGAGTCAAAAACACATCGCAACGCACCGAACGTACAAGTGAACATTTATTGAAAATATTGATTACTTTGGATGAGAATTTAATGGGGCTCTCTTTAATTTGCTTTAAAAATCACATTAAATATTATTACAAGTATTTGATCCCCGAAATTGGGGGCCATATGTGCCAAAAAATGCATTTTTCGCTATTTTTTGGGTGACTTTTGAATAATTGGGACGATTTTAGACCAGGATTAGGGCCAATAACCCTGACAATATGAAACAAAAGTCTGGTGCCATGTTCGAGCAAATGGCCAAAAAGTGTCAGTTTTTCAGTTTTTGGCCAAGAATGGCCTCCAAGAATGGGTGTCATTTGAAAGCTTATCGCAATACCTTTCCAAATATATGCGTATGTCTCAGAAATATCAGGTGGTTGGGCCGTGGTTGGACAGTGGCTGTGGCCGTGGTGGTAACCTTTTGGTTTTTAGAGGCCGGCCACGGCCAAGATGGTTACCAAATCAAAAACTTCCAGAACAAAAGTTTTCCAGAAAACACAACGATATTATATTACAATTCATGGTTGATTTTCAGAAGAAAAAACTTGTTCGGAAATATGTGCAAAAAAAATTGTTCAAATTGGAGTGTTAAATATTTAAATAGTGTATTCAAACTAGTATGTGATATCACATTAAGCTTATCTCATTCGAATATTCTATGGCCAGGATGCAGCTGTTCAAAATCTCAAATAAAATAAATCGATATTTATAAAATATTTATGATGACTTGAAACTTTGAACAAATTTAAACATTTAAATGCCGTATTTTTTTGTTGAAATATTGTTGTTTTTAAACGCTTGCCAATTCAACTCAAATAAAGTACAGCAGGGTGGTCCGTGGTTCAGGAAAACTCTCCATCTTTCATTGTTGTCTTTGTTGTTTTCAGAGCGAATCGTGAACAATTCAAATTCAAATGCTGAAACAAAATCTGTTTGAAATTTACTTTCGATGAGTTTGATTTTGTCGTACAGTGATATAAGCGCCACATATATTTTGGGTCACCCTGTTAATGGCAATTACAATTTAAATGTCAATTGTTCTCGTCTCACGTTTGTGTATCGCATATTTCTTTTAAATATTATCATCATTGTCAAGCGAATAGTTCATTCATAATTTAGTGGACGTCGGTTTCATCCACTGGAGAGATATTCAGCTACTTCGTCCAAGCACATTTATATGCGGTTAAATATGATACAACAAATGCTAGCACGAAATGGAAAAAAGACCAACTGAATATTTCTTTTTAATTAAACTGTTTCTTGAAAAAACATGATTGAGCGATAGAGAGAGAGAGAGAGAGAGAGAGAGAGAGAGATAAAAACAGCGTGCGTGTGTTTTATGAGTTCGAGTTTTTCATTTCACCGGTTTCTTCATGTTGATTTGTTGTGCTATGTTTTCCCATTCTCAATTTTAAAATAAAATATAAATGAAAATGAAAAATAATTAACGTTGACAATGCATACTCGTTCAACAATTCCACTCTCCTCACATTGTCATTGCCAGTTTTTCTTCCTCGTTTGATTACTCATTTTATATGTTGCAAAAGACACAATAAAAGACCGAACCGTTATGGCAAAATGTACCGTTATAAATCACACTGTTAAACATTAAACCAATTTCGTTGTTGTTGTTCATACCATTTCTTTTCCTCCATTTTCTTTTAAGTCATAATCAGTCTACGTGTGGGAAATATGTCCCTGGCATAAGCACATTCACAAACACAAACCTCTCAATGCGAAAAAAGGCATACAACGACCAACAGAGCGAGTGAATTCAAATTAAACCGAATAAATGAATACTAGCGCGACAAAGCAAATATGAGAGGCTACAAAAAAGTTATTCAGGAATATCAGGGATATTGCGCACTTTTTTTTAATGGATGATGATTAGATGGACAATCTCCCTTTTTGGCTTACACAATGGTTTCTAATGTTATTTATATATACTAGCATATATATGTGTGTGTGTTCTTTTTTTAATTACATATACATATACAAGCTGAATATATTAGAATTTCAATCAATCAAGGCTTCGGTTATAAAAGGTTGAACAACGAGTTCCGTCACTTTCTTTTGAAAATGGTATCCCCTTAGTGTGTCGTCGGCTCATACGTTTTTTTCATTCTCTCTAATTCTTCTTCGCTCTTTTTTATTGTTGTTATTTTATATTAGCAAAGTGACTAGTATTGACTTTGTAATGTCGGGCACAATTTCAAATTTAATATTGCCGAAACAATGAATTTGTTGAATGAAGATGAGAGTAAACGCGGTACAGATACGGTATTTTCGACGCGGATCATGGTCAATTCCACCACGTTTTGGTATGCACGGTCTTGAAAAAATGAAATGATTTGCTGCCTTCCTTCATGCCCTTTGATCAACGAAAAAAAAACACACACACACAGAAAGAGAGAAAGAAAGAGAGAGAGAGCGACAGAGAGAGAAAAAAAAGGAAATTTAAAGCGATAATTCTGTGGAAAGAATAGTCGTATTTTACACGTAATGGATCGCACACAATGGAAAATGGTGTTCGTTGATATTTTGGAAATTTTGGTGGACCTCCTCGGTTTTGTAACGAGCACAAACCCATCCGAACGGATGGAAATGAAACATTGAGCAAGTTTTTCAGGAAGGATTCAACCAACCGAAAATCAAGCAGATAATGATCAAGCTGGTGGGCCCAGTAGCATGTACGGCTCTCTATATAAAAATTTCTTTTGTTTCTTCCATTTCTTCGTTTTCTTTTGTTTTCAATGTTTCATTCATCGCATCTGACTGACTTTCTCGATAGAATAACATCCAATGGCAGTGCAATGAACGTAACGATAGTAACAATGAATTTAGATATCTCAACGGTACTGTCTGTACATTGTACATTTAGAGATTGCACAGTGCACACCTCATCGTCTACAACAAACTGATAACTGTTGCAACAAAAAATCAATATTAATATGGACATCCACTTTTATACGCTACAATCAAATGAAAATTTGAGTGACAGTACTCTGGGCGTTAGAGTAATGGGCGCGTTTATTTGGTTTTATATTAGTGATACGCATTATTCACACATTTGCATAGCCTACACCAAGCTGAGATGCGTGCTCAGTAAATGCTATCGTATGTTAAGAACTTAAGGAGAAGTTATAAACGAAAAAAAGAGAAAGTTTGTTTCATTACACTGACATTCAAGTAAATGGAAAACAAAGTAAACGTGCTCACTACTCTAACGTTGAGGATACTGTCACTCTAATTCTTCTTTATCTGAATCAAGTATACTTGAAATATATGGTATATTGAACTAGGTTATAAAATGTACGCCAGAACACATTTCAGATGGTCATAACCAGGTCTTGATCAATGGTTATAGACTCTAACCTATAGTGTCTCACTCTGCTAATAATAGAGAAAATTCGATGCAAATAAACGTATATCCGTTCAATATTGTTGTTTAATAGGTCCACCCTCCCGAAGTGGATCGTAACGCCGATCGAAGCGCTGTAGTTTAAGCTGGCAACCGCTGCTTTTGTGCCACTTGTGGGGTGAATAAGTCTATTTAAAATCTCATAAAACATTTGGCCGCATTTTACTAGGGGTGGGCATATGTGAGATAGCTATTTTTTTCAAAAAAATTAGATAAATGTCGCTGACCTTGGATCCCGAATGTTGTGACTTTGACTTTATATTTACCCATTTCAGAGTTTGTGCTGAAAATCGAACACATTTTCAAAACCCCACTCCCCCCACGTTCCGAGCACAAACTCAAAAAACTCGTTCTTTAGTCCTCTCAAATTTTATTTCAGGTTGCCATGTCAACCAGACACATGTCAACCAGGTATTTTAACCTTAGACCTGTCCTCTGAGATCTCATCATATTTCTGTCCTCTCGGGCACTCAGTGCCCGTGGTATATTTTGTATGATAAATTGACATTTTTTGAAAAAAAGAATCGAATTTCTGCAATATTTCAAAAATCACTCTACCGATTTTGAAAGCAATGATATGTATGTGTGCGTCAGACTCGCAGCTATATTCCACATACTGTGCTGACAAAATTAAAGACTTTCTTCCTAACAAATCATTTCGAAATATGAGTGCCCACAGAGGGTTTTGCATGAAAATTGACATGGATCCCAATTGGGATTAAAATTTATGTTCGATCCAAATATGCATCCCAAAAGTTTTCCATACAAAATATATGGAATTTTTTTGGGGGCACTGAGTGCCCGAGAGGACGTACAGAGTATATGCATGATTCACCGATCTCATTCGGAAATGCGACATACAAACTCAATGAAACTCACACTGTAGGTAGAGATTGAAATGTTCTTTATGAAAAATATCACCATATGATGTTTGGTTACATATTTACATTTTTATTTCAAATTACATATCGGCTCGGGCACTGAGTGCCCAGAGGACAGGTCTAAGGTTAAACGGTACTTGTCTACAAAACCCGAATATGAAATGGAAATGTTTTACCGCTGCGAACAGCGTCATCTTTGTGTTTTCAATGAACTATGATTTCTATAGAAAACATATATGTATAAATGATAAGTCAAAAACTCAATGCTGTGTATTGAATGCTGTTCAACTGAAAATACATAAGTAAAAATGTATTTCTATAATGTATTCTCAAGTTCTTTGTTACTGCTGGCGTGCTTCGAACATAATCCTTATGTAGGTTGTTCTATTTAATCTTAAAAATAAAAATATTCGAATGAAAAACGATAAAACTGTTTGACGATAAAACACACAAATTGGATGCCTATGAGAGCATACACATGTATTTGAACAGAAGAATCTCGATGAATACAATGGAAGCACCAATACGGTCACCGTTGTTTAAACTATTGGAGATATACAAATGACTTTTTACTTGTAATCTTATTGTTGTAATAATGTTTCGCACTTTCTTTGATAGCGCACGATACAACTTTTTGTTTTAGTTGGATATTGAAGCTCGCTGAGGATGACTGACACAGTCGAAATGCATCCGAAAAATTATTTCACTTGATTTTGTACTAAAGTTATGTGGAATTAAAATAGCAAAGTCACTTAAGGTGGTCAAAACAAATACATCTTTGTGTTTTATTCTATTTAATCTTCTTTCTTTGCGTTTTGTCTCATAAAAAACTCACATTTATTAACCAATGACAGTTCAGTTTGACAGGACAGTCTGTATGTGTCTTTGCACTGGCGCGTTCAACTTTGCATGTATTTGTACGCATCTAGTACAAATCCAAATTTGAACGGAGTACGTACAAATACATGCACATTTGAACGTAGAATTTTGTCTGTGTAGTAAAGTGCGTCCATCCCTACATTTTACCAATAAAGATTCAAAGCGAACACAATTAATATCAATATATATTATCGAACACTCCCATTGTCACACTAACTGACAAGATTCCATTGATGAAATTTCATTAAATTATTTTTATTTAATTGTTCTTTCTGATATTCATTATTATTTGGTGCCGGTTCACCCAATCATCTGTTAAATATTGATGGCAAGAGTGTTAATTGGGACACGGAATGCAGTTGTTTATTGCATAAATTACACTGTGTATCAAAATTTAACGTTACACGCGGACGGAATGGTATTGCATTCTGGAAAGGGCTAAGGCTCGATTCTGGAATAATGTCCTTAGAAAGTTTGGTATGTAACTACTGACACACAGTGTTATAAAACATATGAATATTTAATGGTCTGTTATTTATCGATATTTCAATATGCACTTGTGTACTCACCACTTGCCAAAGAACGAAACGAAAACAAAACCCAAAACATGAATCTGCCGTTTCAAACAATAAACTTTTTGACGAAAAAATGCATTCATTCGGATACATTGCGCACACTGCGCACACTGTGGCATGCATTTTTGACATGCATGCATGCATGTGTGTGTGTGTGTGTATTGAAAGAAGCAACTTTTGAAGAAAAAAAATGAACCCACGTTCGAAAATACCGATTGCCTAGAATGAGACGAAAACATCAAGAGAATGAAGCAATCAACAGAAGATAGCTTGAGACAGCCCATGAATGATGAACGCAGACATGCAGGCTTCAGTTTCCAAATATTGACAATGAAATTTAAACGTCATTGTTCGGTCGAAGCACAAGCACACACACACATTAATATTTCCATTAACGATTCGAGACAAAGCACGATCGAATGACGAGCATGTATGGAAAGATAGTTTAGTTGGAACCCAAAAAGATGATCTCATTTCTGAAAACTTTCTTCTTTTTTTCATGTTTTATCAAATGGATGTAATGTCTGGCCCATGTGAATAATAAATTGAGGCCCAATTTTTTCAGCCAAGTAAAAACGTGTTTCAATGTTTAATATAACATTTATATAAATTGTTGGGCATTACAAAGAATTGTTTCCAAGAACTAACATAGATTTAGTTGAAATTTTGTCGATTTTCAACACTTTACTTTTGGCTTTACTGTGTCAAAAACTAAATAATCAGAATCAGAGCAAAATTTACGACAAAATTCAATGAAAGATTCTACATATTGAATTCAAAAAAAAAAATATTTCTTATTACATTCAAGTTAAAGAAATCTCAACGGTTATGAAGCTGTCATTATTCTTTCTGTGCGTTTTTCTCCTGTTTGCAAAATTTATGTAAAATCGAAACAAATGAGCGTTGGAGAATGATTCAAACATATATTTTATATATATAGAATTGGAATTTTGATGCAAGTGAATTTGAAAGCGAATACCACAGGAATAATATTAAAAAATTGAGTTATGCAGCAGCAGGATAATCTGTTACAAATTCAAAGAAGTTTCATATTTGTACATTTTTTCCACAATTTCCCTTCTATTTCCATTGCAATTTAAAGCACTGCGGTGCAGAAAATTTTAGTCGGTTGTGGTTAATAGTCTCTATGTACATGTACACATGACATCTTGTTAGCTGCACTTGCTCGCAATATTCTTGCCAATGTGATGTACACTGTATTGTACAGTGTAGATCGCTGCTATAATATCATTTTGCGGTTTTGCGTGATACCAATGTGATTTATTTGATGATTTTGTTGAATGGAAATTGAGTTGTGACTCGATAATTTCACTCCACGAATATGAAAACGCTTCCAAAATGTCAACCTTTTAAGCCACTCATTTCAGTCTTCAACATTTTCATGATTTTCACACCAAGAATATCATCATATGCTGCCAAAATGTGTGTTAATGACATAGCTTTGCTATAAAAATTGGCTTATAATGTTCTAATCGGCAATCAAAACTGTCCAATAAATCTATTTGATAAATGTTATGAAGCGAACCGAATTTCAATGTAATTTTGTCATTCATCTGAATTTGTTGAAAATCATTTCAATTGTCGAGTCACGACTGTTAATTCATGTCAGTTGAATGAAATGCATTTTTTGTGGCATCAAATGAGAAAATTGCATGGCAGGACGTCGGCAGAGAGATAAATTTCAATTGTCGCTTTTTCCCTTTCCCAACACAATTCATTCGGAATAAAATATTTCAAATTTATATGGAAAAATCAATAATTTCGATTGTAATTCAAATATTTTGTTTCGGTAAATATCACGCATAAACAAATTTTTGTACATTGCGTTTGCAATGCATGGAGCAGCCACATCACAACAATGAAGTGTGATTTTTTTATGGGCATTTACATAATGATTTATTTTTAAAAAGTGAATTATTTCGAAATAAATTACTTTATCTCTCTCACTCTGTCTCTGACTCTGTCTCTCTCTGTCTCTTCTTTTTTCTGCGGTTCCAACAGAGAACTTTTCTGTATCTCTCAGCATGCTCATCAGACTATTTGCAATGTCTCTATTCAATTTAATTAAAACTGTTGATTTTCTATGTTCATATTTTGATATCATGTGGAATTTACGGCAATCATCGACCATTTTGTCAATGATTAAATTTGTTTTTTATCTCAAAGTACTGCAAATGCTCCATTTCATCCAATATAATTGAATTGATGATGTGGATCATGTAGCGAACAATTAATTTGAACCATATTTACTAGATGCTTCGGCTGCAATGCTTCATGCATCGATATCTAAAAATCGCGAGTTAGTTTCATTCGACTTTTGTAGGCTAGACTACCAAATAGAGATTCATGATGAACTAACCAGAAATGGATTTAACGAATATGATTGTTGTAGCAGTATGGCCTGAGGCCGCGGTGTACGTAATTTTATTCCATTATAGAATTGAATGGTATGCATTAACATGCATAATTATTGGTAAGCCACCAGATATTAGCCAGAAATTGATGGTCAACAACATGTACCGTACAGGCCATAAGTTTAGAAACAACAGAAAAAACACTTGTTTCCGCGAGATTTATGAATTTTAAACAGAATAAATTCATTTTTAATCGAAATAACCTCATTTTTTAAAAAGAAAACCCCTGTTTTTTCTGCTGTTTCTAAACTTTTGGCCTGAACTGTATACAAAATATCTTGAGACAGTCTTTCGATTTCATTTCATTCTTTGTTCGTTTTGCCTTTTCATGGTTTTGATTACGCTGTTTGAATATCAGGTAGACGTTATTCTACGACTTCGAAATTTTGGCTATATTATTCTCTTCCACCAAATCAAAGAAATTCGAGAAAATATCAAATCTGTTAGCTTCTTTAAAATTCACCAAGAAATTAACAATCATAAGAAGAACGAAACATTTTGATGATCATCACTTTGATCATTTTGGTTGGTTAGTTGAATTCATTCCTTTATTCTTCTCGTTTTTTTAAAAGAACAAAACAAATAATCCCAAAAATCCTTGGTTGTTTCATCGTTTTTCGTTCCTTTAAAATTCTTCTTTTTAAATGCCAGAATCAATAATGTGTATATATGCATTTTACATTTGTCTGATGATTGTTGTTTATACTGTTTGTGCGTGTGTGTGTGTGTGTGCGTGTGTGTGTGTGTGTGTGTGTGTGTGTGTGTGTGTGTGTGTGTGTGTGTGCGTGTGTGTGTGTGTGTGTGTGTGTGTGTGTGTGTGTGTGTGTGTGTGTGTATTATTATATATATTATAAATATTTATTTATCTCTGTCAATTTTTCGCTGCTCAACAAGTCATCAGCGTGTTTCGTTTCGTATACAGCGTTAACAATTGCTAATCGATTTAAATAATACATAGAAATGTTGTTGTTGGTTGTTTTGTTTTTGTTGTGTTTGGTGCTTTTGTTTTTATGTGAATCGCGCATGCACCATAAACATGACCCTTTATTGCAATGGGAAATGCTGGTATTGGATGCACATCAAGTCGTCTCTCTCTCTATCTCATTCACTATCATCATCAGACATTTCGTGCACTTTGAATGCACCATGCAATTTTATATTCATTCTGTTTCTTTTCACCCATTTTCAGTGGATTCGTTTTTTTTTGTTGTTGTGTGAACAAAAATTGATGTTCAAGAAATTGAAATGAAAACGAAAATCGAACAACCAAAACATACTCGATAAACACACACACACACAAACTCGAACACCAAATCGAACGCAAAACGAACACCAAGAGCAATGTAAAACATACACCGTGTTTGCATTGTCTTATCTTATAGTTATGGTGATGGTTGATTCATTATAAATTTCGTTTCAGATCGTTTCATTTGAGCTTTTATCACTATTTATACGCCAATATAATCACTAGAATTTGTGATGAGTGCACACTCTTTTGCTCATCAACTGACTTTTATCTTTCTCTTTCTCTTTGACTGTCCGTACCGTGAGTATCGACTATATCAACTTAATTTTTTTTTTCGTTTGGGTTGATGAGTGCCTATTTGTGCTGTACAGTGCAATTGCTATATGTGTATGATTCACAACATTTTCGTTCCTTCTTTCTTTTATTCTTCCTTTCTTTTTTTTCTTCATACTCATTTAATTCCTTGTTGTTGCTTCATTTTATTCGTCTTCTTCGTTTACTTAGCTCAGTCCTTCCTCTTCCCTTTTATAATTTATATATATAAATATATATATGCGCGCTCATCGCGAACACCAATAATAATAATGCGATGTTCGAACCCAAAGAAGAAGTTGAAAAAACAAAAACAGAATTAAAAAAATATATAGTATATCAAGAGCCATTTGTTATGTTTGCCCGTGAAACGACACAATGACTAAAACTGAATGAAAAAAAACGCACACAGAGCAACAGCCGCAGCAGCAGCAACGAACACCATACGAAATTGAGTAAGACTTCAAAAGAGAAAATTTTAGTGAAAATACACAACAACAACCGTGGAATCGAAAGAAGGAGAGAGAGAGAGAGAGAGAGAGAGAGAGAGAGAGAGGAAAAACAAAGGAAAAACGCAACGAAGGAAAATAACAAACAATCATTCTTAAAGTGCAAAAGGAAAACAAACGTACGAATTATAAGAGTGAATAAATCAGTTGCCCGAGGTTAAGAAGTAGAAGGAGTGGAGCACTGTAAAATTGGCAGGCCAACAAAGACCAGAGAGAATACGGAGCACGGTAAATTCGGGGCTCTGTATGATTTCAAGATGATTATTAAATGACTTTTTCGACATTTTTCAATATCATCTCTCTGAAAGACGAGCGGACGCGCACATAACGACAAATCAAGGATTACTTTTTATCGAATTCGGTATATTTTTTTGTTGTTGTTTCTCGAATGTGTTGCGTGCCTCTTCCAACTCCATGAATAAAAATGGAAAACATAAATCAATAAATGGTGGCTTTGTTGTTGTTGTTGTTGTTGTTGTCGTCATTGTTGTTTTATTGAAGACTTTGTAAATGCTGTTTTCTAAATGGGCACAAAAGCTGACTCATGACTTCAAATGCAAATGTTATTGTGCCTTGAATTTTTTTTCTGTTTAACCATTTCTTACCTAATCCACGCATGATTACAATGCGGAAATTCAGTGCAAATGAATTTGATGCCAACGGAACCAGCGAACTAACCGAATATACAAATAGAACACGATTTATTAATTCCATTTACCTGATTGTATGAACTCTGATATCATTTTAGTCTCTTTGTGTTCGTTTCTCTCTGTCTTTTTCGCATTCACAAAGTGCTATGTGTATTTGTAGACTCGTTGTTGCGTATGTGTATTTTTTTTTGGCTCACATTTATTCGTAAAACTTCTCAGCCAGAAATTCTGCACATTTTCGCAATCGAGGTAAAGAAGTTTTCACTTAAACTCAATCTAAGAGTTGATTACGATTTAATTACACTTAAATTTCCAGCAAACAAAGATGACCCAGTATAACAGCAGCTCAAGCGTTCAATTCAGTTAATTAAATGTGTGGATGCTTTTGACTTCTATGTGTTTGCGATCGAGATGAACACTGAACAGTATACACACAAACACACACATGGCGGCGCCCATCACTTTCAAAACATTGGATGGTATAGCTTTAGAGGGACAGAGGATCGTGTACTATTCCCATCCTATTCTCTATCTTTCAATCGTTTCTAGTTTAGTGGAATTTCTTGTCATTCTTTTTTTCATGGAGAAAAAAAAGAACAAAATTCAGTTGAAAAAATAGTTGAAATAGTGAGGTGCACAAGCACATAATACGGTGTGCTCCTCACTATGTTATATCTTTGAACACTGCACAGAAGCGCCATCTCATGGCAAATTGTTCAGTACTATTGAAATACGCAGTGAATGAAATCCAAGTCGCCATCTTGGATTTTGTTCACTGTGTATTTCAATAGCACTGAGAAATTCGCCATGAGACGGCGTCGTTGTCGAACGTATTTAAAGAGCCGCATATAAATCTACATAAACAACATCGGGATGGGTGTGCTTGGTTTGAGCCATCGGTCATACTGCATTTGCACGTTGAACAAATTTGACATTTATGAAATGAAAAACATATCTTTTTGAATGCGATTGATATTTAAACCAAAAAAAAAAACGTCCGATGCCATAAAATGGATACTGTGAACGGCAAATATAGCAATGGAACAATGAAATCAAGCCAAATGTATTCATAATGAATTCGGTTGCAGAATATTTATGAGTAATTTTATGAAATTATTTTAAATACAATCGAGGGAAGGAAAGAGAGAGAGAGCGAGAGAGAGAGAGAGAGAGAGAGAGAGAGAGAGATGGGAATTTCATGCGCTAGTTACATATCTCTTGTAATCGATTTCACGTATTCGTGGAATACGTGCTCCATCAGAAGCTGAAACGTAGTCAAAGCCAATATTATTGTGTGTGTGTATGTGCTAATTTGCATTTCATTTGAAAATGCTGGAGAATGGTTGGCTTTCTATCGAACTAAAAATGGTTTACAAATTAAAACAGCTATACCAGCACCAAAACCAAACAGAGATTGAAAGTGGAGAGAAAAAAAAAACAATTGAAATGAAACAAATCAAAATATGGTTTGTAATATTGTGCTCTGGAGCCATCACGCTATCATTACGTAAAATAATTGAAATTTTGTGTGAGCGCTCAGTTTTTATGATTTTTGGAAAAGTGATACTTTTTTCTTTGAATTCACTAGCCTCCGTTTCAGAGGAGTATAACGTCGAAAACTCGACAAAAAGCAATGAGATTGCCATTTTACTTGTGGTTTTTTTTTCGTTGGTTTGCTTATTTTCTCATTCTGTTCTGGTTTTCACAGTCTCAGCTGGATAGTCGAATAGTTTTTAATCACCTGTCAAGTGTTCATTAGCACACACATGATGAAAAACGTTGCATAGATTAAGTTGACTTTGTTGGAATTTAGTTTGGCCCAGCCATTAACGAATCGAAGCAGAGAGAAATAAAAGAAGAAAAAAAAACCAGGGATAACATGAAAGTATAAACTGTACACTTAATAGAAACTTGAGACACAAGTCTATTCTATATATATGTATGTGATAAATGCGATTGCAATGGCACTTCACATGTGAATGTGACCATATACCAACGGAGAGTTCTAAAGTTATGCTCTTTCCATCAGTATTTGGTTAAATGCGTCGAATGTTGGAATGTGCATGCTGTGGCGAATAACAATCATACGGGCGCATAAAACACCCACATTCACATACACAACTTACACAGAAAAATCCAACAACTACGTGAACACCACACAATCAACAACTTTTCAAGGACATATCAAACCCGGACAGAACGTACATTTTATGCACCCTCTAATGAAGTTCGACGTTTTTTTCTTCTTTTTTTGGTTGGTTGGTTGGAATTGATTCGCTCTGGTAATTTCGCTGTTGTTATTTTACGTTAATATTATTATTGTTATTGTTATCACAATCTACTGTTCATTTTAACATTAATTTGAATACACACATACGAACGTCACGCACTTCATGTGGCACGTCTTTCTCTCAGTCCATTAATATGCGCGAAGGAAACCAAACAGCAACCAAACCAAAAACACAAAAAAACACGATAGTGAAAAAATTTATCATTTTTAACTGAACACGGAATACACGAGTGATTAAAGAAAAACGACCAAAATTTAAATACAGGAAAATTGGTGGAAAGTGGGCCGTTTTCTGTTGAATATAAATCATCGAAAATATGTTGAAAATTTAACATGAATTTAATTGAAATGTTGATGGTTAACTAGTTGATTAATTGCCACAAGTTTGTTTATAGAGGAAATGAACGTAACGTAAGTACGGATAGGGTGCGGGGGGGGGGGGGTGTATCTATTGTCCACTTTTCCGAATGTCTACTGTAACCACACAGTAATGTTTGTTTTTTTTTCTTCACATCGGTGTTAGCTTTCGGTGGCCTGTCAAAAATAGATCCCCCAAATAATGAATATCGTTAATTATGAATTATTAATGCCATACGCCTCGTGCAAATGTAAATAAGTAAGAAAATCTAAAGGAACCCGACTAACAAAAAGACTAACACAGAGCTATCGAATAGACCTATATTCGCCTATTTCCTTATTGTTTAATTGATTTTTATTAGATTAGGTATGAATATTTATGCTGATATGAAAACCAGTCACTCTACAGATATACACAAAGGCTGACATTGTGGCTTTTATTGAGTTGTCGGCTTAATTAGTAATTTTGTGTTGGGGGGGGTGAGGTAAAAAGTGTGTGTTGGTGTGAGTTATACTTATTGAAAATGATGATAATACCTTGTTGTGGTGGAAATTTCCAATATTCTTTAACTTGCATGATATTCAATGAAAAATGATAGTTCTGTTAGGCCGTCATTACCGTTGCTATATGTAAGACACACACACACACACACCTCGGAAAATCAAACCACTTTCAAAATGCTGCTGAGCCATCGAAATGTGATCTTAAACCGTGTGTGCTATGCATATATAGCATGTATTTATATGGCCAATGGCATAAAAGCTCTGTCTCATGGCTCAATTATTTCCTCATAAGCAATTTGGGCAGAGAACCGATGCCAAATCACTTTATACCGAGTAAATCTAATTAATTTTACCTTTTGCAAAGGTCAAATATTAAAGGCGAGTTCCACACACTCGCATTGAGTGTGTTTGTGAGTCGAAGAAGGAGTGTTTCGCCGATTTTGTTCATTTGATCAACAAAATGTGTGTACTGCTGTTTAGATTGCACGTGTAACAATGGTTGAACGCTCAATACCAAGCTAACATATTGTGTTCATATATCCACACAACAACAAAATTTACAAATGCAATGAAGCTCAAAACGGTGTAAATAAAATTATCACTTGGCACTGGCTCAAATATGCTGTGACAAATCGATCGATTTACTCATTTCAAGAGTATCAGCACATGAACAGCAATTTTTGTTTTGTTCAATGTAAACAAAGTGCTGTCGCTTCAATTTTACCGGTCGTTTTTCCGATTTCGATTGAATTCGGCTACTGGAACATTATTACACACACAAACACACACAAACACACACACACACACACACATCGAGTGCATCGATTGATAATCGGCTAGCATTTGACAATGGTCGTTATATCGAAAGCAACGAAACCAACCCTTCCAATTTATTGAGCTCAAGCTATTCACTCATCAATATGCATTACTGATTATTATTGTTGTAAATGTAAACACCGCACATAGACGACACTTTTACTTGGTTAACTTGTCATTGATATTATTTTCACAATTTATTTTGCAAACAATAAAACGGAACCGCATACACACAAAAAAAAAACACACACACACATCTAGTTAACGAGAAACTGAAAAGCGAGTAAGAGAAACAAGAACTAACAATGAATTTCATAGTCATATCATTTGAAAACTGCAACTGATCTAGAAACGGTCCGGGTTTTGGCATGGCAACAATAACAATAATAACGTTTTCTTCTCTCTCATACTTTTGGCTAAAGAGCACGATGCGCGATGTTTGAGTATATTGAATTTTTCAAAGGTAAAAGAAGCCTTTCGCTCGTTTAGCATTGTCCGGTTCGATTGCTCCCGACCGACTTACATCCGTTCTCCAACACCAAATTGCCCGAATGAGTTTCAACACACAACCACAGCACATACAAACTCATGCACACCGTACTAAACTGTATCCAATTAATACCAGTTCATAGAATGTCATACGGATAAAAAAAACATGTTGAATATTGGAGAAAAGTTAAACTTCCTGTAATGCAATTCAATGGAGGCGAGCAAAAATACAAACTGAAATTAAAATGGCTGGTGTGCAGGTTCATTGAATGTGCGATTCCATATTTTATCTAGCGGAGAAACGACACTTTTACTGAAATAGTTGGTACGTTTTTTTCTGTTTTCTGTTGCGTTTATATCAGCTAAACGAAGCTGCATTGTTGGAGCTTGCGTATGGTCAATGGCATTTGCACATTCAATGCATGTGACGAACCATACAAACCATATAGTCATGTTATGTGAATGGCCGCAAAGTGTATAGCTCTCCATATGTCGCAGTATGTTCAATGCAATGAGTAGTGTAATTTCACTTTGGTACGACATTAGGCACACTGAATATTTACTCAAATTGACTGTTTCACAAATGGTCCTTTGAATTTCAAATAATGGAATCACTCACCGCACAACCACTCAATCGATTTGCATTTTTACATTGACCGGACATTTGAGTGTGGCACACAATATAAATTTCTACCGACCGACAAATAATCAGGGGTCTCCAATTCAATCTCATTTCATTTTTTTTTTCTTCTCAATAATTACGCAAATTTTTCAATTGGTTTGTTCACATTGTGCTGTAAGCGCTCAACCTTTGACGCATTGATTTTCATTAGAGTGTTACTTTATTTCGATCAATGTACAAATCGTACATAGGGATTGAGATTTGAAATTTTTATGTGAATAAATCATATTCAACAATGCAATAATATGCATTCACATTCATTTGGTTCATCATCTTATAACTTATAACGAAGTTGTGCGTTGTAATCAAGTTTAATTTAAAATAACTTTTTAATATATTCATTTGATGAATGAAATGACACTTTTGACAACGTAAATGTCTATGAATGGACTTCATTCGAATGACTTCCAAAAAATGTTCACATTTCAATTGTAGTGTGATTGTCTAAAATTGTCTGTTTGATTTGAAGTGACACTGTCAGACAGTGTTCAACTTTTTCACACACACAAAAAAATATATATTATAAATACATATGTATATATGACACAATAGAACACGTGGAACATTTTGAATGTCAGTGGAAATGTTCAACAAAAAAATGTGTGTCGCTAAAAACATTTTCTCAATCCCTGGAGAAATGAATGGAGGAAAAGAATAACAACAACAACAACAACAACAACAAAGAACCCAACTACCACTCAAATTGAGATGAGGAAACAATAAAACCAAAGAACTTCTTTAATTAAAATCAATCCCCCGTGTGGGCGTATGGGTGTGTGTATGTGTATGTGGGTTCGGTTGTTCGCTATTCTCAGTTGTACTTTTCATCGGCTGTCAGAATGTGCTGCATAATCATGTGAGCGCTTGAATGCGGCCGAAAATAAACCAGAAAACCGCTGCTTAATGTATGTGTTGCGGTGCGAAAAGTATAAACAAAAGCGCATCGCGCACACAACACATTCATAATTCCCTATCTCCATCGTTCTCATGTTGTTGTCTCGATAACACCCGGTAAAAATGGGTATATAGTTGGGGCCCAAAAACACACGCACACATTTGGAGCATAAGAATGAGCACGGCGCGTAGGGGCGAGTGCGAGTTAAAAGAGAAAGTTGATGTTCTAAATCGTTTTCGAATGCTGTTCGCTTCGGATAAATTGTATGGGGTTGGTTAAGCATTTAGCTGGTGGTGTATCGACGTATATGCTGAATATTTTCAGCATTTTTAGCTCTGTGCTCAAATGAATCAGGCACATGTAACAATGGTCGGATGATGCGGCATGGGAAAGTGATTACGAGCCGCTTGGATTAAGCATGGATAAGTGTAACGGTGTATATTTACTTAAAACTTGGTTGTACTTGATTCGAAATCTAATCCAGAGCCCGTCAATTTAGTGCTAAAACCCTGAAGTGGATCTACTATTTGCGCACTCATTCTCACCACTCTTTCTCTCTCTCTCTCTCACTCTACATCCCGGGCCCAACTTATTCGGTTCTTTGCATGCATAGCGAATCAGCAGAAAATCATTTGTGTACGATGTATTTGTGGCACTCCGATTTTAATGTATAATGTAGTAACATTTGAACATTGGAATAAAATTGAAAGACGAGAAATAGATGTTCGAAGAAGCGTTGGCAACTGAAAGCATAAAGAGAAAACTTTTTGCGCTGAAATGGTTGGACGGAAATAATTTAATGTAAATAGCACACACACACGCACACACACGATCAAGATGCATATGTGTTGAACCGAATATATGCTAGCGAATCTATATCGATCGTTGTGGGTGGATAGTGTGTGTTTGTGTGGCGAAAAATGAGGGGAAGATGCCACTTTGGTTTTTGCTTCTTTCATCTTTTGCACTCAGTAATTCTATCGATATATCGTGTGCGCTCTACAGTGGCGTATTTAGATGATCTGAAAGGGGGGGGTTTTGAAAAAAAATTCGAATCATCAATTGTATAACCCTGTAACGTACACACAATATCGTGTGTGTGGCTTACATGCTAAAGATAGGATATTGTGTGTACGTTACAACCCATTTACGATTGAGAGTAGATCTTAAAGATTCAGTGTGACTATCAATGGAATCCATTGTTTTATTTGGTAAATGTCTGCTACTTTCAGCCGCTATTTCAAGTTATCAGCTATTTTAAGTCGAAATTTTCAGCTGGTATTCTCAGATTGGCTGTTATTGATAGCCCATACTCTAAGGAAATGAAGTAGTCAAAATAAAATATTTGTATGTGTAAAACGCATTTTCCTACAGTTTTGGTGGTAAAAGATGTAAAATGATGTAAATATTCAAATAATTGCGACGAGAAACAGCCAATTATTGTAAATTTTCTCTCTTCTCTTTCTTAAAACATCAATTTTGCATTCATCACTGGTGCCGTTGCTGTAGAAGATGACCACAACAAACACAGACGAAAACAGATGTAATCAACTGTGTCTCTGTTTCAGTTATCTGTGTTGTAGTAGTGGTCATGGTCATATTATACAGCGAAAGTATCAGTGACGAATGCAAAATTAATGTTTTAAGGAAGAAAGCAGAAAAAATTCACATTATGTGGCTGTTTCTCGTCACATCAACATAGATTTGTGCGTTCCGTCTATCGTTAAATGCGTGATATTTTTATTTGAATATTTACATAATTTTACATCTTTTACCTCCAAACCTGAATTGAAAGTGCGTTTTATACCGAAAAAAAATTATTCTACGTCGTTTTCGGAGAGTAGTAATCCCTGGATTTTTCGCGAATATGAGTGAATAGTTCAATGGATCCAGTTAATCATGCAAGAATGTTGTGACTGAAATGAATGATATTACCCTCTAGTTCAATTTTTTTTAGTAATTTTGATTAAAACAGAAACTCAATTTTATTTGATCGTCTCATTGATGGTGTTATTTGGGCAATACTGGATTTTTGTTTCAATCCTCAGTTCAATACATTGATGCACCGCAATTTTCTGCTAGTTTTTGCTAGTTTTACTATAGTGTTAATAACCCTAGGAATAACCCCATGCCATTGGGTTGAAATGACATCATTTTTGTCAAATAATTCCTTTTCGTTAAGACTGATTATAAAGTGTGAAATAATATGGTCAGCGAATGGAATGCTGAAATATTGTAAAACAACCAAACAAAACCAAAATTGTCTGAACAAAAGCGTTTCAATTATGTATGAAAAAAGGAAATTGTGATACCAAAGGGGGGGGGGTTTGGACAACCAAACCCCCCCCCCCCCCTAAATACGCTACTGGCGCTCTATATCGCCATTCTCCATTCACCATTCTCCCATGTCAGCCCTGTTTGTTGGCTTACCTTCATGGAATATACATTACGAGTGTGTGTTGTATCCAACAACCGATTAAATGTATTTCTATTTAATGGAAACTCAACACTCACTGCATTCTAAATACAAAGTGTATTATGTTTTTTTCGGCATTCATATGGAACATCTACAGATCCATGTTGTTCACGCAAAACCCGATGAATCTGCAATCCAACGCAAATCTCAATAGGCCACGAAAATTGTGTGCCATGTAACTGCACGGTTCGTATGGTGCGCAAGCAATTTCCCATATGGATGTGTGTAGGCAGTTTGCGCGTCTATCAAAATACCACTTGCGAAAAAAGGAGTGAATGAAATGACACGCTGCAAAGCAGACAAAGTGAGTAAATGGCACCACCAAAAACCAACAACCAAAAACCAACGATTTTTGTGTGCCAGAATAATGCAAATCCATTGACGATAGGACTATGTCTTTGATGCGCTAGCGTTGTATTTTCTCTCGCTCAAATGTGCTGGAAATACATTTATTAATGATGTCATTCGGATTACACAACCAACTCGAAATTTTACTCGGTTAGCAAAAGAACCAATCTTTGCTAATGTGCTTGAAAACGTGAAATCAACATTATGCGTTGACGATAATCAGATGTGATGGAGAACACGCTCATTTATCGCTTTTATTCGTTCCCTTTTCTAATACTTTGCTCTTTCATTCATTCGATTCACTCGATTCACTCGATCTCTTCGTTTTGCGTTGATGGTTTTTCGCCAGTGCAAAAATTCACTGTGCAAACACAAAAAGAATAACAAAACGAAAAATAAAAAGCAGAAATGTTTTTCGTATGCACAATGGAAATCGCACAAACGATGAAAAACGATGGCAAAACAAGAGAATGAAATCGATGTTAGTGATAAAAATGTTCGCTTATTGCGTATGTGGCAGACACTCTCAATTCGATGCTTGAAATAAAATATCAATTTTTAGTAGACGACTGCTGTGTTACGGCTTTTTTTTCTCTCTGCCATCGTGAACATACTTACGAACATACGGGATAAAGACTTCGAATGACTTTGTCGTTTGCTCATATTTATGCATCGAAATGTGCTTAATGGCGTACTTGTATCGCTTCATTTGAACACTTTATGATCGTGAATGTCAAAAGTAATCGAGAGAAAGAGTGAACACACACACACACACACACAAAATGTACAGCGACCGTGAGTGTGTGCAGCGTTGAATGACAAAACTATGAGCGCTATAATTTTTGTTTGATTTAAATGCTGCCGCTGCTGCTATCAGCATGCTGAAAATATGCCGTTGAAAACATTCAATGGATTTGGATCTATTCCATTTAAGAATCGGGAAAAAGCATTGACAGAGTGCTGTCTGTCACAAAACTTAAGTACGAAATAAATGTTATATGGCATTTTCCGTAAAAAGTTTTTCCACTTTCGATGAAAATGCCAAAATGATTCAGTCACAATCGTGTGTGTGTGTGTGTGTGTGTGTGTGTGTGTGTGTGTGTGTGTGTGTGTGTGTGTGTGTGTGTGTGTGTGTGTGTGTGTGTGTGTGTGTGTGTGTGTGTGTGTGTGTGTGTGTGTGTGTGTGTGTGTGTGTGTGTGTGTGTGTGTGTGTGTGTGTGTGTGTGTGTGTGTGTGTGTGTGTGTGCAAAGTAAAAGAGTGTGTTTTCTATACGCGATTTCTACGGCAAACTCGAAAGCAACAACATTCTATTCATATTCGGAATTCGTTCGCTTCGAAGCTCACTTTTAAATGATGTGATTTCGTTTCACGGAAATTGCGAAATAGCATCAGCACACTGTATAAAACCTACCCGGAATGTGAACGGTGAACGTGTTGATATTTTATTTCCCTTTCTGCGATTGATAATCTGGTTAATCTTATGCTCTCTCTCCCTCTCTCTCTCTCTCACACACACACACACTATTAGCCGCCTCCACCACCGAAAGACGCGGCTAGCAATAACAATAAAACTTTAAAGCGAACAACAACAATGAAAATGGAAATGAAAGCAAATCGGTTCGGGTAGAGGATGGGGTTGCGCTGACAAAAAATGTATTAGCATTGCATAAAAATTGACAACGAACCACAGTAAATTAGGGCAAGTAAAAAGCGTTTCAAAATAAATACCCGCTCGTTCGCCTGGTTCGTTCACTCTTTCTGCTCGATTCCAACTGTACAAATGTACATTGTTAATTTATATCCGGCCTAAACGCGGTGGCGATGATCGAGCAAATTCAAGATGTTTCTTTAGCTTGCATTTAAATTTCATAAGTAACGTAATTTTATTTTCTGGTATGTTGATGTGAGTGGAAAAAGAAAAATGTTTGAAAACCAACTCAAAATCTAAAATCCTTCAGATTTTCCTTCGTTCATTTCGGAAAGTGCGACAGCACAAATGTAAATGTGGGATGATTGTAAATGCTTGAAAAATGCTTCCAATTGCCATTGAATTTGCATTCAAATGTACCGTTTGTCTTGTGAGCGACATTTTACACTCGGAACTCTAAGAATGGATTTTGCCATTTTTGCGAAAGAGAGAGAGAGAGAGAGAGAGAGAGAGAGAGAGAGAGAGAGCGAAAAATCGTAGACGAAAACGGAAAAAAGAACAACATTAAACAAGACTGAGACAAAGGGGAAAAAAGACAGAGAAAGCAGCTCAAGTAAATGTACGACAATTTTGCATCATAATAATTATGATAATAACCTGCTGTGTTAAATGCGAATTTCTAGTGAATGAATTGCAATGAATAGCAATCAGATAGATTTGCTCGTGTTCTAACCTCCCCCTCAGAACCACGTTCACTCTGTCTTTTTCTCCCATAACATTGACGTAATTACCATCACCAGGAGCTCCACTAAGATGGTTTTATGAGCGCCATCCATTTCCAGAGCATTTGCTGAAAACTGAATGTAGGAATGCGGCAATGATAACAGCGAATAAAAACACACCAGAACACATTTGAATTGATTGTTATCACTTAGTTGGCAGCGTGCAGCACACAAATCAATCGATTCAACCACATTCTTCGCTGCCAAAAACAACAAACGCAGATTGATTACTTTTGCGCACCATCACGTCTTATAAAAATCATTTCAGAAATTGGCATATGCATTAAATCATACATCGTACAGTCACTACAGTGGAAGAAGTGTAATTTCAAAAAGTTTCAGGATGAATAAATATTCACATTAATTTCCGGTGAAAATAAATGCCTTGGCCTGGAAATGTGATTAAGGCGCAATTTTTTGTTGTCGTCATTTATCCTCTCCCACAAAAAAATTCCCAACGATGTCATTAAGCCCAAGTAGAGATTTCCGCTTTTCGAATGATGATGAATAGCGTTCCGGGTTTTTTTCTTTTACAATTGTTCCGAACCAATCAAACAACTGCTGTACTTAATTGATACCTGAAAACAGATCTTGATTGCTTGATTATTGCCACATTTAATCCAAATTAGATGGATTTAAAACAATGGACGGCAGTTTTATAGCCATTTTCAACAAGTAGCGAATTGAAAAAAAAGGGTACAAAATAAACCTATCGGAAGTGTGATGCAAATGATGCATTGTAACATTAAGAAGAAAAAAACAAGAGCTGAACCCGGACTATCAAGAGCATGTGAAACAATGAACAAATTGACAAACAACAAATGCACACCACTCGCAAACACACTTTTGTTGAAGTTGTTGAAGAGCTCAGAGCTTAGCAACGTACACCACTCATTCATGAAAATGTTTACAAAATTGGCAATTTCTATATATGGGGAAAATAAGAGGTTTTTAGCAGCACATAAATAGAATAGAAGCAGCAGCAGCAACAGCAACAATGGGAAAAAAAGACTCAGGCATTGGAGATTTGATTTTTGTTGTTGTTTTTCTGCACAATGAAGATTAGTGCTAATGCGTACGCATGAATGAAATGACAGAATGAAATCGAAAAAAAACCATATACATTGAACAATAAATATTTTTTTTAGATGAAAAAAACATTTTATGTTGCCATTAAGCACAAAACATTTCCATAATTCTCAGAAATCGGCAAAAGATGCGACACACACATGTACACACACACACACACACACAGCTCGACAAAGATGTTTTATTTTTGTCAATTTTTCACTCAACCATCGCTCTCGGCTCGCTCATGTGTTTCTTTTTCGTTTCGTTCTTTATATATTTCATTCCTCGAGCGCTAGCATTCAGCCACTAGCTTCTCCATTTTTAGTGATTTTCGCGTTTTTATTCATTGTTGGCGTTGGTTATTGATGCGTATGCTACTACTGCCACTGTGCTGCCGTTCATGTGTATTTTTTTTGTTTTTGTTTTTTTTTCACAACTTCTGAAAAGCCATTCATCTTAATGGTTTAAATTCCTCGGTTTATGTTTTCGTTGGCTTATCAATTTTAAGTTTTTAGCTTTAAAATTTGCTAGTAACAACAACAACAAAAATGAACGGGCGTGAATTGTTTGCCATTTTTGCCTTGTCGCGTTTTGCATCATTTTTTTGTTGTTTTGTTTTGTGTTCAAGTATTTTGTCATTGTGTGCAGTTTTCCAGACAGTTTTTGAATTCAAAATGAATGAAAAAAAATGTATATATAGATATATACGTATATATCGATGTACTCCGACATCAAAGTGACATTAAAACTTCCAACAGCATGAACAAAAAAAAAATATTGGGGATTTTTTTCCCTATTTTTGCAAAATGCGTCTATTGAATTGACGTATGATGATGATTTTTAACCGAAGCGTAACGAATACACGTTTTTTTCTTTCTTTCATTTTCAATTTCAAAAGGAGGATGAATAGAAGAGAGAATGAAGGAGCTAGCAAAAAATATGCTTTTTGTTCGATTTTCCGCGATTGAACACTTCAACAATGAACTTCAAATACACTTAAACACATTAAGTGCGATGAAATATTGGAAAATTCTCTACAGGGTGTTTCGCGATCAATGATAATTGAATTGTGGACCTTTTTGGTTTTCGATTCGTGTGAGCCGTTAAAACGAATATTCAATTCTGCCGAGATTTGTGCGATGCAATTGAAATATGACATTTTCCAGTTTTTCTTCATTTATCCGGCTTTTGCGATTGCAAATTGAGGACTCTTTTTTTCTCTCTTCAATCAAAAATATTCTTAGACAGTTTTCAGTGTTTTTTTGTTGTTGTTGGAATTCTATTTATTTATTTTTTTCGGTTAAATGCTCCCTTTCAAAATCTTATCCACAATTGATGTTGAAGCATATGATGTTGTTATTCCTGATGTAAAAATGCTGTTATTCATGAAAAAAAAAAAGATTTTCTCCTTTTTTTCCCACTATTATTGAAAATGTTGTCAAAATGGCATTTGAATTAAATTAATAGAAACGTTTCTTTTTTTCATTGACATTTGACATCGTAATTGAAATCAGCTACAATCACCAACAACAACAACAAAAAGAAGAAGCGAAGAGGTTCACGCTTCACAAGACAAAATATCTTTGTGTGTTTATGCTTGTTGTACGATGGAACAAAAGAGATTACACATCCGCATTTTCGTTTGCCAATGCATTGTCATGGCTCAACCACAAAATTGTTCGATTGCGTGTATAATTCAAGCGCATATGTTTGATTCCGTTATAGAAAGACGAACCGAAGAACAAACAGCAACAACGACCAACGAAACAAAATCAACAACAACAACAAAATAATGCTGAATCGAATTGGCTGAAGTTTAGGTATTGATGTTGTGCAATGAGAATCATATTTTAAGTAATTTTATTACTTTGTCGAGCAATGTCGGAGCGGCATCCATGCCATGGATTCCATGGTTCGTTGAATTCTATTCGTGGTGCTTTTGTGTCATTTTCACATTTGATATTAGAGAGCTGCTCTATGCTCTGGTATTGTTCCATACGAAAAACTAAGCGAATACACAGTTGTGTCGCTTGTGTTATTTGTGCATTGAGTACATTTGTTTATGTTTTATTTAGATCGCGCTTTGTTCCACTTTTCTATTATATTAAAACTATTATTTTTTTCCCTCCTATTCTCTTAGAGTCTTTTTTTGTGTGTGTGTTCCTTTTTGGCAAACAATCATTCATATCAATGTGCCGCATAAACTAAACTCAATGATCTTTTCAGAATATACAAATTGATTTCTATTGAATAGAGCAAACGATAGCGCGTCACTACTCATTGCCACATTCGATATTGCTTTTGCACCGCCGAACATATATAACAACAACAACAACAACAACAACAACAACAACAACAACAACAACAACAACAACAACAACAACAACAACAACAACAACAACAACAACAACAACAACAACAACAACAACAACAACAACAACAACAACAACAACAACAACAACAACAACAACAACAACAACAACAACAACAACAACAACAACAACAACAACAACAACAACAACAACAACAACAACAACAACAACAACAACAACAACAACAACAACAACAACAACAACAACAACAATCCATAAAATGCCGGTGATAAAAACCTATTCAACGTGTATGTTTCGAAATGCAGTTTCTTTGTTGCTTGTTCTCCTCCTTGATGCGTGTTTAAATGTTTAAACTCAATTCTTCTCAATTTTCGCTGCAAATACATTGTACCAAATATCACAAAGACAACGACGGAAAACAAAAAAACCGGCAAAGAAATTGTTTGAAAAAAAAAATATTGTTCATCCCAACAAAAATGCAGTTTATGATTTTATGAGTTCAGTTACGAACTCAAAGATGTAGAAAGTCTCCCTGTCTTTGTCGCTCTCTTTCGGTCCTGGTCTCATATTTGGGTTTGATTGCACTGTGCATTTTCAACGCTTTTGAATTACGATGATTGAATTCAGTGTCTTTCCTGCTGTGCGTTTAAAATGCGTAAATAAAATTTCAATTCATCGACTTCAAAGGTCTATTGTTGGGTTTTCGCTTGCTTGCTCTTGCACTCGGTCTCTCCCTCTCTCGCTCTCTCTCTCTCTCTCTCACTCTCTTTCATGTGCTCTCGATTACTTAGCTGTACCGTTCAAAGTGTACACATTGAACACAAAAAAAAAACACTAAGCTCCCTATATATTCGTTCGGTTGGCCTCTGTGCATGGCATTCATAATCAAAAACAATAGATCCATTGTCATATGAAACTCTCTCAGCAATTCGACATGAGATGAATTTTTTTCACGATTTCGTTGTTATTTCGCTTTGCCGCTTGTTGTGCGCTGTTCAACTTCGATTGCGCTTCTTAATCTTCGTTATGTTTCTAGGCAGCAAAAAAAAAATAAAATAATAAATAAAACAATACGAAAATCATAAATAGAAGACCAAGTTCAACGTTCAATGATCAATATTCCATAGGTGAAATTTTTCTGGATTTAGAACAGACTTTTCGGCCAGGTCTTTTGAAGCTCAATGCTTACCATTCCAACCGTTACCTCCACGAATAATTAATAATTTTGTTGTTTTCTATACGCGCGCTCCCTCACCCGCTCTCTCTCTCTCTTACCTAATAAATATTAATCATTTCTTGATGTTAATAAACGCCATGACGATTCGTATTGAAATCAAAGATGGTCGAAATGGTGAGCAATCGATCGTGAACGATGCGCAAAGGAATGGAACCAATCCAAATGAATTACTTCCCGAATTACATTTTCATTCCGTTGGGCATTCAATATGAAGAAAGTCAAACGGAACACCCAAGCTAAAAGAGAAAAAAACACAGAGAGAGAGAGAGAGAGATACATTTTGGAAGGAAAATGAAAACCGATCGAGCAGTCGAGCATATGACATTTTTATTTTAAACTCCGGGCACAAAGACGCAATCTATTGCCATGCCATTGATGGATGGCATTTTCAAAGAGACAACCGAAACCAAAGCAAATATGCATCGGTGCTCATTTGCTAACAGCGCAAAACGATAATCACTGTTTATGCTGTTTTTTTTTCCTGTACTTCTGTCAAATGTCAAGTACATAAATAACGGAGACTTTCTATTAGTCACATTGTCATGCTCGTTCTCTTCGTATTCGCGATTCGGTTTAGTCGCAGCCCATGTATCTATATAGAATATCTATGAGTGTGGTGTCTCTCTCTGGTTGTTGATGTTGATGTTGTTGTTGTTCGTTGTTTTTGTTTTTTGTTGTTGTTGTTGCCGTTGTTATCGGTTTGTGGCGTCGCAATGGCAATAGTCGCCATCATCAAAGTGATTGCTCGTGCATGTCACTCCTTAAAAAGTGGTGCCGTCGATTGCACCATCAACCAGACCCACAAAATACAGACAATAAAATGCACATTCAATGCAGTTGAGAGAGCGATTTGAGTGGCGAACTCTTTCGAGTGCGCGTTCGCTTTTGCCTTTCAATCCGATCAAAATGTCCAATAAATTTGCTACTTTCGTGATAAAAATTATGCCAAACAATTTTCAGTTGCTCAAAACACTCTGGCTGAATGTAATATGGCCTCGTGTTTGAGCTTAAGTGTATGTGTGTGTTGTGTATGAGAGAGAGAGAGAGAGAAGGAGAGAGAGAGAGTGAATATGAACGAGCGCCACTTCAATTATTAAATTGATTGGAAAGAAAACCCATTACTAGCGATAACGTTCGAAAACTTTTTGCCATTTTCAACAATCTGATCAAAACTCAGCGTTTGTACTTTATTTTATTGTATTGGTTTATTGTTTTCTTTGGTTTCTTTTTTTTTGTTTTTGAACTGGAATATCTGTGTGTGTGTGTGTGTGTGTGTGTGTGTTCAGGTTTAATGGATCTTATAGCATATGCAATTGATTTTATTGAATAATTTCAATAAATGTACAACTGAAAGAGGGTTTTTTTTATCGTATGGCATTTCAAATGAACATGATATTCAATTGAACGAAGATGATGAGAACAATATGTGTAACTGTTTCTGTTGTTTCTTCGATGAGATTTTGCAGATTTTCGATATATATATATATATATATATATATATATATATATATATATACACAGCGAAGGGATAAGAAGAGTATGCCAACCGTATGCATAAAGATTATGCTCCATACCAAATAGCAATAACAAAGATTCAAAAGACATAAAAAAAGAAAAATAAAAAAGACAAAAACAATATTCGTTGAGAACAAAGAATCATAATCAAATTCGTTGAAATTCACATCAAATTCGTCATATGTTTTAATCGCTTGTTTATATTCAATCGGCTGTACAGCCAACAATCGTAAACCAATAAACATAGTGTTCTGCCGAAGACAAAATACATGAACATCAAATTTGCACGTTACAAATGATTGAAAGAAAATGGTAATAAAAAATTGCATGTTATTGTTCTTCAATAAAAGTGCTGCACATCTTAAACGAAACAACACAACAGAAAACAAGAACAACAACAAAAAATAGACAATACTAAGATGTGTTGCCGATTGAAATGTGGCGAGAACCGGAGAGTCGTTAATCAATTCACACGGTGCAAATCAGCTGGCTCTTGAATTTTCCGCTACATACAATTTTTTTATTCTATTTTGGTTCGTCGTTTGCCAATGCATAGATATTTTAATGCGTCATCTTTTATTGTGTGAACAATAACAACAGCACTAAAATTATAAACGCTGAAAAATATAATCATACTCAAATCACCGGGACATATTGTTGCATTTGGTGTATATGTGTGTTATGTGATTTTTGTGAAACGGCATTTGCTTTTTGTTCGATTTGTTTTTACCGTTTTATTTGAATGATTTGCTATTGTTCGCCCAGTTCCGTTTCTAATTCACCACTTTTTTCTTGTGTCGTTTCGTTTCATTCTTTCACTCATCGCCTTCTGTTTTTGTTTCCGATGGTGCGCGTCATTTTTCACTCTCCTTCTAAAATAAAGGCAACAAAAAAAAAAACTGTGTTTTTGTTACCCAAACAAAAAAGGGGTTAATTACGAATGTTTAACTACTACCTTTGTCACACATTTATTGTTCATCAGATTCG
Organism: Aphidoletes aphidimyza; assembly: GCA_030463065.1. Classification (NCBI taxonomy): domain Eukaryota; kingdom Metazoa; phylum Arthropoda; class Insecta; order Diptera; family Cecidomyiidae; genus Aphidoletes; species Aphidoletes aphidimyza. Next base: position 10,892,725 of record CM059998.1, on the reverse strand, counting down.
GTTGTATTCGATCCAATGTATACGTTTTGGCCGAGCAAATGCGTAATTGTCACCGTTTTACTTGCAAATATTACTTGGGCCGAAGCCGATTCATTCAATTTCAGTCGATGTGAAAGAGCAATAGTTTGATCCCTTTGTTGCGTGGAATGATTGTAGTAGTATGTGTGGCTCTTTCGTTCTACATAGCAACATTCCCTGTGGCATGTGAGTAATAGTCCGTTTAGAATGGCCATTCATTGAAATATACGAACTAAGCGAAGAGTTGAGCCTGCTGAGTTGGTGAGAGTGGCTGGTTATAGAACAGCAAACAGTAACTGTGTAACTACAACTGGATTTGTCTTGTGCAAATTGTAAACAGTTCAATAACGTTACTTTTATACTCTTTCACTCTTCATTTACTATCATCTGGTTCATTGATATATTTCGTTACTGTTTGCACTTCTTTTGTTCAATAATATGGATATATGCGAACGATGCACAACGCACGCACACGCACACGCACACGCACAGACACCGCATTGTGTATGAATGCGAGTATTTGCGTTGAAATTTATGGTTAATTTAGTTGAACTACGTACCGGTTTTAACCGTTATGTTCTGAATTCGGTGCTTTCACCATCATTCTTACGCTTCCTAAACAGTACAGTCCATTTGGTGCGCCGAATGAGTGCGAATGAAAGCGAGAATGAGCCAGTTTTTGGCTTGAGAGTGCCCTTGATATGAAGCTGGAAAATGTAACTACTTAGCATTTCAATTCATCGTCGTCCTTCTGCATTTTACTCTATTCATTAAATGGTTCCCTATTCAACTCTATTCAACAATTTAATTCAAGTGATTTGGTTTTTGTGTGTGTGTGTGTGTGTGTGTGTGTGTGTGTGTTATCCATCCTCTTCTTCTTATTTCATTTATCCATTCTTCTCTATTGTTTGCTGTTACTGTGTGTTATTCGGTATGGTTCAGATTCTTTTAATCGAAATGATTCCTCGGATTTGATTCTGGTAAGTGTGCGAAATGCGATTGAGTTTTGTGTGTGTATGTGTCTTCTATGTTCATTGTTCATGTCGTCATTTTAATCATGGCAGTCGAATATGCGTATTTTTTGTTGTTGTTGTTGTTTCTTCTCAACATCAAACACTTATATTCGTCGTAATTCAATGCCATAGTTTCAAGTCTTCCCTTCATTGATTCAAATGTTTTTCAATGTTCAATTCATTCCGGTCCGCATATTTTGCGCTTCGTTTTCTCCAATTCTTCTTGATCAACACACGGTTTACAGTTATATTTTAAATGTTTTTTCTTTTGTTGTTGTTGCCCGCTTCGTTATTATTATTGAAGCAAACGTATTATGCACCCTTTTTTGATAGAATGTAGCAAAAAAAAAGTCTTTTATTAAAGTCGTTACCTGTTTTCTTCTTCTTTTTCTCTCTGCTGCATGCTGTATTTTTTTTGTTCAACAAAAAAAAATACATTTCGCATTGCTAACGATAAAAACTTTTTGTTGGTCATAGTATTCGAGCATTTGGGATTATAGTGAACGTCCTAGCATTTACAGTGGCCATTCATTTATGCAAAATATCATTTAAAAGAAAAAACAATTTGAGCACAAAAACGAGAAAAACGAACACACACACTAATTGGAAAAATTGAGTCGAAAAGAGTGCGAAACTATACTGCATTATAGTTGGGTGAACATTTTCATAGCAAAACATGCTGATTCCATGCAGAGAAAGGACGAAGAGCGAACGAGTGAAACAGTGACCTTATGTGAAGGACACAAAACGGTAATAAAATTGTGCACGTTTTTTCTTTTATTATTTTTATTTGAGTAAACACAACGGTATTTCACCAAAGTGCTCATTATTTGCATGGTTGCATTTACATAATTTTTCTCTCTCTCTATCTCACTCTCTCCTGAGTAAGGGAAAAATTTCCAGTATTGACACTATTAATTGGAGATGTGTCGTTAGCGACATCTTCGTCATTCAAATAGTGTATACTGTGTATTAAACATAAATGATAAGAACAAAGATGATAAGGAAATTTCCTGATTTCAAATGTGGGTCATTTAACAATAATCATCCGATTGAAAAATGTTATCAGCACTAATACATGCCTTGGCATAAAAACTCACTTGAGTTTCTTCGTCAAAACGCGACAAAAACTTAGCTGCTATCAGTGACGATCGACTGAACGAAAAAAAAAATGGTGACACTGTATTAAAAATGTATACGATTTGTCGGCCATTTTTCGGAACTTGCCTTTGTCACTGTGTGCCACGCATTGTGTTTCAATTAACAATAATGCCATTTAATGTTTTTAAATTGGGTAATTTGTCTTACTTTAATGATTCTTTCGAAACAAAATTCTACTCGAAATAAATAAACAAACAGACCAATTATTGGCAGTAGCCGGACGATTCGCATGGGGTCTGGTGATACAGAAATGAGAGCGCTTTGTCGAGAGGGAGAGCCGTACTGCTGGTATATTATATCAATTATTTAATTCAAACCCAAATCCAAGTGTTTCAACTTTGGACATGTTTTTTTTTCTTCTTCTTCTTCTTTGTTTTCTTTCTCCTCGTTGTCGACGTGCATGTATCGTGTGGCTGTGGCCTGTTTTAATTGCCGGCAAAGTTTCTTATTTTGATTTGGATTCGATTTCAACCGACATCTTTCGAAATAAATACGGTATATATGAATTAGGGTGGTTTAGGTAATCCACATTTATAGAAAACACAACAGAAGTTCCCAATTCAAACGAGGATAACAAGTTCTTGTTTCTTTCAAATTGAAATCGACTTGTTTTTTTTTAGTCAGTCTTGATTAATACTTAATGAACTGTCACTGAATTCGTGCATAAACATTAGCACTCGCAGTTAATCTGAGAATGCTTAATTAAAACCGTGTGGCATTTCTGTATGATTCCGTATTTCTTATGAATATCTTAATGTCAATCCATCGAACTACCAAACCATTTGTGTGTTGTTGTTGTTGTTGTTTTTCATAATTTTGAAACGGAAAACACCCTAAATGTGTTTGTGTATTTAATGTGGCATCGGCAAATGGCATTGGCAGCAAGTTGTCTGCTAATCAATTTCGTAATTGTTCTTTGTGGTCCTTGTACTTCAGATTAAATAGTGTATTAAAATGTTCCCGGTTTTGTTTTTCGTCTAATATTTATTAAATCGACCGGAAAAACATAATATGCTTAATTTAGCATGGCTTTGATGAGAGAATGTGATGATGACACAAACACACATAAACACACATTGATACTTACATATGAACCCACACACACACGGTGATGATGGCGGCGGCGGCGGCGGCGGCGGCTGTGGCGACAACGTGTGAGCAAGACTAGTGAAAGTCGCGCATCGAATGAATAGAATAGAGCTAATGAAGGCAACGACAACCAAATTAATTAATTCCAAATTGATCAAATGAAAACAGGAAAGACGATTGGCGCTAGTCAATGTCTGTGTTCGTATGTGTGTGTGAGAGAGAGAGAGAGAAATAAAGAAAGTGTCATTCTTGCTCTCTTCCTAAAATCATGTCACTAATTCCCGACAATTATAATTGTAATTTGTACAACATTAAATGAAATGAAAACAATCAAATGACAATAAAAGCAACAGCAATAGTCCAGTATTTGGATTGAAAGTTGGTAATACTGGAAAAACCCAGGCTCCGCATTGCATTTGAATAACTCGGAATCGAGCAGTCAAAATTGTATGCAACGCTACCAGTTTGCCACAACTGACTGAATTCTATTTGCATTTTCAAAAAATAAATCGAATTCAGTTTCGACGCATTTGGATGTTCGGGTGCTCTATCCACAGCACAACGTCCAACTAACAAACTCGGTATATTGTGTGCTCTGCAGATACATGCAATCGAATGCGGTTGGTATTCCATGAGTATATTTTTGGTGATTCTTTCGGCATCGAATAAAATGCAAAAAAAAAAACAAACAACATTGAGCTGAGGCATGACGTGACTGACAGCTATATCGTTGCGCTCTTGCTCAAGCGTTTCACATGTTTTACTTTAACCACATACATATACACATATACTCTGTAAACACATCCGAACACATACACACACCCAAATTAATTGACATAGTGATGCTCCATCATAATTTTTGGGGAAATGTTCGTAAAAAGCATGTTTCGGCGAAAAATGAAAAATCAAGTGAGCAAAGCGTTGTTTTGTGAATACTGTGTGATGATGTTGTATGGGGGGGGGAAAGGAACCGGAGGATAATATTTCTTTTGCATCACTGAATATGATTAGATGGAAGAGTATGTATAAAAAAAAAATTAATAATAATACATATACTCCCACTCACACAGACCGAACGGAAAGTGAGATAGAGAAATGGATAGAATGCCAGTTGATAAGAGATAATAACATTTGAGCCCTTGTTTCAAGGGAGCTACGCATTAAATTAACATCATACACGAAAAAAACTCACTCGCAAACATCATTTTTCGATGGTTTGCTCGTTTGCAATGCTGTTTTTACTTTGGTGCTAGTGGAATGTAACAAAGAGTGAGTGGAGAGTGTGCCACTATGCATAAGGTTGCGAGGCCGTTGCCAACAATTTTAAGTATTGTATTCAACGTCGTACACTTCCGCCACTCATATACAAAAAAAGAAAAGAGGTGAAATAACCGAGCCGTCGAACAGATCTTTGGCATTTCATTTTCAGCCAAACAGTTACAAATGCTAAGCATAAATAAATAAACGCATTTCCAACAAATTTGCCTAAATTCATGGCCGCAGCGGTCGACAATTCTACACACACCCATTACACCGCAAATAATGGAACAGACGCAACGGCAGCGGTCCCAAAAGTACTTGCACTCTTTTACTTCCTGTCTTATAATGAACTAAAACCAAAAAAAGGTGAATTTGTATTTTGCGGCGTAATTTATATTACAATGGCTACAGATTTGTTTTTCAGGTCCACTGGGAGTATACCATACGAATGAACGAGCAGGCAGCAATGAAAACACGAAAATGAGCAAACGAATCAATGTATACGAACGAAAGCAAAGACTATTTTGCAAATGCAACATTTTTCGCTACAGCAATTCGATTAATTTAAAAAGCTTTGCCACATTTCCGTACGTATAATTTTTGATGTATCTCATTTCAAATCGCCTATATTATATGTGTTCGTATTTGCTCGTTCGTTACGTTTATTCGCTCACTGGTTGTCACATGGTAGCTTTCATACTTTGTATATGTGTGTGATTGCCAGCTGTGCCCTTTTCAAATTAGAAATCACAATCTCGAGCTCAATTTTCCACACGAAACGCACAACATACGGGGAAGGCAAATGATGAAGAAGAAAAAAACACGCGAACACACACACATAAGAAACAAGGTAAGTAATCGCACTTCGTGCGTGCGTGTATGTGAGAATCTATATATCAACATTCACCATGAATGGTGACATTCACCGTGGCATGCATACATCAAAATCAAAAAGTTTACCATTTGAATTATGCTACATTTATTTTTGAAAGAATTTTTTTTGCTTCTTTTCGGTAGGATTTTGATAAATTCTAATTAAAAGTTTAGTCTGTGATTTTGTAATCAAATGGAAATGGGATTTAATAAAAATTGATAATGACATGCCGGAAGCAGCACGTTTTGGCATGGCAATCGGTTGCCGGTGAAACTTTTCTGTGTACATCGTATATATTCCAGCTTCTGGCTCACAACTGAATACTGTACGTGGATTTGTGTTATGAAATTCAAACTTTGAAAAGTGTTACACACAAAGCGTGTGCACGCAAAACAGGAATTCGAGTGTGAGAAAAGTTTTTTAATCGCAAATAAAATCTAATTAAATTTATTGTGACTGCGAATTCACTTGATGGTCGAATACCATATTTAATGATCATAACATGTTTGGCATTTAACTGGCATACATAATTCTTCCATTTTTTTATTTTTTTTGCTCTCAAACCCTCCCCCCTCGGCCGTAAGTCCTGCTGTGAACTTGAATGCACATTTTTGATTTACATTGCAGCTCATTATGGATTCATTCATGGTGGCAACTTTACGGTTTGCATGCAATCGAAATGGAAAACGGCAAATCGAATCGAATGAGAATCAGTGGTTAACTCCCCGGTATTACAATACTTCTTAATGTGTTCGTTTGCATGGTTTTATTTCATGGCATTTAATTGCATTTGACTCTCATTCATTTCACATTTTCTCGTCCGGTTGTGTATATTTATTCACTCTTGTTTCTTGAGCGTTACGATTGCCCTCTCTCTCTCTCTTTCTCTTTTTTTTGTGTATTCGGTTGTCCGGGATCAGTTGTAATGCTATTCCGGGCACACAAACTCACATGCACACTCATTCACTCAAACATACACACGAACCTTGTGTGTAAGCTTGGTTGGCTTCATCGTTTTGGCTCAAATGTGTATTTTGTCACGTTCGAATGCGGTTAAAGGAGTGCATTTAATTTAGTCGCATTCTTGTTATCCTCTAAAAACGATTTTCCCAAAGAGGAATTTAAGAGTATATAAAAGAAAACATGAGCATACACAAAAAGAACACAATTAAATGAAATAGCCTTTAAAGTTTATGTTTCGTTCGTTTCATCCAATCGTTCAACGAACAATCACCAATTTTAACAGTTTTTGGTAAAATTTGAACCGGACGTTCAGAGAGCTCATAAAATCTAGTTGTGATCATCTCTCCCCTCCCCCCGTTTTCATGTACTGTACATATTGAACGCAATGGAATATTTCAATCGACAACATCAATAGGATTAACGACGCTTCGCCTCGACAAACCCAAACAACTCAAGCTCTTTAAATATTTACTCTGGATGCAATACAAATAGATGTTCATCATCTTCATTTCAAATACAAGCACATCACTGCTTAAAATAAAGAATATTGTATCAAAAATATTCAAAACTACCAGAGCTCCATTAAAGAGGTTCAAATTAATGGCTGCCACACATTCAATGTTTTCCTCTCTCAATCTTAGAGAGAGAGAGAGAGAGAGAGAGAGAGTGAGAGAGAGAGAAAGAAAGACAGAGAGAGACGATGATTTGTTTCGCACACGGTGTAGAACATTGGGTTTTGTTGATTAAACTTTGATTTTCAAAGGGGATGTGCTCTCATGCGACAAACGAAATTAAAATTAGATGGACAATCCAACACACTGGTTTGGTGGGTGAAAATATCATGGCCATATGCATAAATTCAAACCAATGTCCCATTGAATAACATTGCCGCATGTATATGCCACTGAAACTCACACCCACACTCACACCCGCACCCACCCCCGCGCCCGCACCCTCACGACCAACTTATACCGAACTATCCGTTTGATCGTTTGCTCCTTTGGTGGTGGCCATTTTCAGCTTATACCAACCATTCAGATAGTGTATCCCTTTGGTCACGATTTTCACATTACATCATCAAAATGATGGCCTTGGGAATCTTATTAATTTAATATTTACTACGTACGTTCACTTCGATTCGAAACACACAAGCGCTTAAATAAGATTGTAAACCAATGAAAATACCACCACTTGGACATATGCTGGTCTTTTGTTAATAAAGGCAAAACATAGCACCGCTCTCTGGATAAACATCTGGTTACTTGAACTTTTCATGTGTGTTTGCCCGTTGCCCATGGCTATGTCTTATCCTCTGTCTCCTAGCCGTCCAACTCACCTCTAAGTCGCTGTCTTAAAGATTCAAATCAACCAACATTTCGGAGTCAGTGTTCAGATTGGCCAACAAATCGATAAAATAAACACACGTATGGAAAATATCAGTGTAATTTTCCATATTCGTGCATAAGTCGTGCGAGTTGAATACTCTCGTCAACTAAATCAACTAATTTTCGACAAACACTCATTTTCTGCCATTAGCTTAATAGCGCTGGTCATTTGAAATTGACATTTCAAAACGGGTTTTCGGCCATTGCATTTGAATGTTTTTACCGGTTTCACATTTTGATTTCGTTTCTTGTCGATCCATTTGAAAATAAAAAAAGGGAGCCAAGATTTATCGCCATCAATATGTAAGTAATTTTCCGTTTTGTCACAACAAGAGAGCAACTTTACACTTACTTCGTCAATGGCACTACTATTAATTGATGGCAGTTTTCGTTCGAGATGTGTAACATTTTTGGTGTGCGTGCGTTGTGTGGTAGTGATGTGTTTGGCATATATTAAGCAGCTTTGATTGGACGTTTCGACTAAGGCGACTTGTTTACGCAAAATGGCCCTGTTTTATATCTGTTAAGCACAATCTAATGGGTGGAGAACTGAATTGAGAGGAACGTTGACACATTTGAATTTTTTCGTATATTTTGCAAACGACGCAATCACCCACAATCAAAGTGAACTAGAGTCAAGAGAAAGAGATAGAGAGAGTGAGAGAGAGAGAGAGAGAGAGAATGAGAGAGTGGATATGTGTTTCGGCGAGGCGCATATGTATTAAATGCTTTACAGTTTTCGCCTATTCATTGTGTTGGGCCATTTATTTCAACCAAGAGCATATTGTCCCAAGCATCAACGACACAATTTATTACATCAAATAAGCTCGTTCCCATTCGCATTCTCGCATTTTCGGCATTTTGTGCTCTCCAGTATGCCCGTGCGAATGGTAAAGTGAACCAAAAACTCTTAAAACGACGACTGCCCCCTGAAACATATTTATCGCACTGTCATTCAGTTCTTTTCTTGAATTTACTCTTAATGAATGCCATTCTCTGGCCGTTCTATTATTACCGCATCTCACAACTACCATCCGAAAATATAAACTTCTACTGCCAAACCGATAAAATTAAGGACATATGCCTCCGGCCGGATTAGTTTTCGAAATAGTTGCCATCGTTATCACTACTTACCTTAACATTATTCTCGGATAAAATTGCGAATTGTGGTTGTTGCACAACCAGGCCAACCAAACACCAATTGCATCAAAGATAATGCATTAAAAAAACTGTTTTAACTGACTGAAAAACTCCAGTGTCAAACACACAAAATACATATATACAAATACAAACAAACACACACACACACACACACACACACACACACACACACACACACACACACACACACACACACACACACACACACACACACACACACACACACACACACAAACGGCATATCAAAACATTTCTGCTTCAAATGGTTCGGAACATTTTAATGAAAATGGCAATATATACACACACGCAAATGGCATTAGTCGGCTGGAGAAACAGCCATTTCATTTATGATTGAAATGCTCTGGATAAAATGAAAATGGCACGGAATCAAGCGAGACAAAAACATCGGCCCAAAAACCAAAATCCAGAAACATTTGGAAAACGTGGAACGTGAAATGTGCATCATTAACAGGTTTCAGAAGCAATTAATTAATGCCCACCATCTTTGCCGCACTCATCAAAAAGGTCCCAATAAATATTTTATCTGACATTTTCACCGAAAAGCGCAGGCGATCATTTTGGTTTTTGGCATTTTCAGATATCAGACGCTGGATTGGAAATAATATTGCATGGCATTGCAGTACGGTGATGCGATGTACCATAAAGTTCGCCGCTGGGCAACATGTTAATTAATTTTCATCATTCGACATCGAGAACCATTTGTCATGTAATTACATCGACTATGGATATGAATCGGTTGCAATCAAGTGCGATCCGACCGAAGACAAAAAAATAAAAACAACAACAACAACAACAACAGTAACAGCACATGGGCTTGATTCAAGTGTACCTCTTGAAATAGATGAGATTTTTTGACGATTGGTTGGCTCATCACGTTGGTTTAATGGACGACGCGAAGAGCAAAATTCATCAACGGGGTTCGAATTTATTTTTTCAGAGGGATGCAATTATCAGAGAAAAATAAATACAATCATCAACGGAACAATAAGATTATTTCCGAAACATGTGATCTTCGTTTGGTCCGGCTTTGCCACGGGAAAAATGAATATATAGAATCGGTAATTTAATGTTTGACAAATTCAGAAAAGAGCCCTTCAATGATTGTCATTGAGATATTTGCAATGTCTGTGTAGAGCAAATACCATCGTCGATGGGGGTTATCTGAAACCAAAAACCATAGCCAACATTGGCCGTGCCATCTTTCCATCATCATCTTTTCGTTTCGCTACATTAACGTAGCTCCCTCTCTATCTCTCTCAAAAAAAATTGCAAACATCCATTCCAGCACGATGCCGAAACTAGCTAAAACGACCAGTATCAATTTTATCGAGTCATTACATTTATATTGCTCGGAATGGAAAATTCATCGGCTGCGAGCAGAAGAGAGAGAGAGAGAGAGAGAGAGAAAGAGAGGAGGATGGAGAGAAGAAGAAGCGGTAGACGGCACAATGCACAAGTCAATAGACATTGATTTCCGTAACCATTTCGAAAAAAAATCACAAAATGACGCACGCTGAGGGCTTATCGTTTTCACTTCTATTCGTTCATTTAATATTTGGGCTCTACAACGTCAGAGTTAACAATGCCCGTGTGCCTTATTTACGTGCTCGTGAATTCGCATTTGCTAATCACAGAATATATGAAAAATTATTCGCCTATATGAGGAGCAAATATATACAATCGAGAACAGATAGCAGAGGACTTCACAATTCACAATTGGCCACATCCAAAACGTATCGAAACCAAAACCGAATACAACACATTGAACGTGAAACTCCACTTTGTAGACGCACAAACACATACATTACGCATACACACACACACACACACACACACCGCACATCATATAAGAATATATAGAAGAAAAAAAAAGAATTTATTATTTATACAAAGACAAACAAATTTGTTAGGAGAGCCATCAACATAAAAATGGATATTAAATCCATATCGGCATCGTAGGAAAAACAATAAAAAAGATATACTTCTTATCTGCTGCCATGCTCCTGTTTCGGTTTCAGTTTCGTTCATACTGTTTGGCATTTTCATCTCTGTCGTTTTGCCTATACACATATTCACTCAATGGCAAAATATTGTGCGAGGGCGTACAAACATCACATCACATCATGTGTACTATATCATTTATATACATTTGATGAGAAGCGCTTTTTTATGGATGGCACAAAATAAAATTATAAAAGAAATACTATAATGGCATAAAGAAAGTCGCAACAACTAAATGATCTTCATTTTTACTGTCATTCGTTGAATGCTGTACACTGAACGAAGCAATGGCGTTGGCCGGCGAATGTGTGTGCATGTGTGTGTGTGTGTGTGTGTGTGTGTGTGTGTACGATTGTATGTTGAATAAGTAAACTGGTGCGATGTTGATGCTGCTGATGCTGCTGATGTTGTAGCTGTTGGTTGCTGGTGAGAAATGTATGCCATGTATGGTTTTGACATGTCTCTAGAGTAGTGTTCTTCATACAAGAAGATCCAATTCCAAAACTGAATTTGGCATGTGCGAATGAATAAATTTTCGGTCGAGGAAAAAGTTTTTATCCCATTGCCTCGATTCGTTCATCGTGCATTTTGTGGCGGTCATAAAGTCAGAATATATAAATATATCTTCGTGTGTGAGTGTGTGAGTGTGTATGTTTTCCACTCTTATCTGCGTTTTGACTGTTTATTTCGACCGGCATGTGGCTGTCATGAGCTTGTGTGTGTGCCTGTGTGCATGATAAATTCACGAAATTCTCTTCACAATATCATTCAATTATAGATGATATTGGGAGTCATATCATTTCAGAGAGGTGAATTTTTTCAATGAGTTATGCTATGTGTACAAATGCTAGATGTTAACCCGTTCATTCTCAGCTCAAGTACATTACATTATGTGTGTATACACACAAACACGCCCACGGTGCTCAGTGCTCACTTGCCCGGTCTCTCGCAATCATCCGTAATCAAACTGAATTTTAATATTGAACTTATTTTATTAACACAATTTTTTTGTACGGTGATGAACGCAGTTATATATCAGGCAATTTAAGAACGAATCAGTCAAAGCAGCCATAAAGTTCCATTTATCACAAACACACACACACACACACTCACACATATCCAGCAATCCACATATCAACATACATGTTGTTATGTTGCACACATGCTCCGTTGTGTGAATTCTTATGAAGCGTAACCATACCATTCAATTGCACTATTTTGATGAGATATTCTTTATTTTCTCTCTTCGTTCCTTTTTTTTAATGAGCTTCATTCGCAGTGGAATGTTTTTCTGTTTCTTGCTCTGCTCTGCTTTGCTCATATGTTTGCCCTTGTTAAAGCGGCCGCATCAAGTGTCAAATTTAAATATGCTTTGCAGAGAGAATGAAATGAGACACACACACACACACACACACACAGGCAAAATGCAGTGCAATAGTTCAATGATATAATCAGATCAATTTGTTTCGATTTTATTGAGTCGTAACTGCAATTTCATGCTAGTTTCAGCTGTGATTTCGTTTTATGTTTTTTTTTTTTTTGGTTTCTTCTTAAATTGCAATGTAATGAGAAAAGTCGCCGATTTTATTGTCAGCGCTTGGCTTCCTTCATTGTTGTTGTTGCTTGTTGCGGCTGCGGCTGTTAACATTCTGTTTCTGTGTTGTTGTTTTTTGTGTGTGTTCATTCTTTCTCTCAATTCATTGTCCGCTTCATCATTCATTATTGTTCGCGTTATGTTAGTTTGTGAAGTGCTGTGAAATTGACTGAAACATCAAAGAGAATAGAGAGTTTTTGGCTTGTGTAAAGCTGGCAGATACTTTGGCATATTTCAAATGAAGCGAGAAAAAAAAACACACGAATTGGTTGAAACGTCTCTTGAGTTTTGAAATTCGACACTCGAAATTTCGACAAAAAATTCGAAGCAATGCCATGAAATGAAGAGAGAGAGAAAAAAGAACTAAACGAATCAACAGTGAAGCTCGATTGAATACGATCGAAACCGACAATTGCTACACTTGATGGAACTTCAATCAGTTTCATATGCTGAATTTCTATAGTCAATTATAGTGTTGGATTGGTAAGAATTGGATGGAAACCAAAAAAGTACGTGTATGTGTGTGTGCGCGCATTTAAACTGGACGAGTAAAGAACGAATAAGATGTAGGGACAAGAGACCAAAGCCAAATAGTCTTTCTATACACTGAAAGACACAACGAATTGAACGAAAAAAAAGATGCGGGAATAGAAGTGGAAATAGTGAAACGATTGGCCTTTTCTTTATTTTTTATTTTTTTATTTTTTAAGACTCGTTCACGGACCATATTCAAGACAATATTTTTCTTTCTTTCTAAGTGCGTGTGAAATAGTTGTATATTAAGCTTTAGTTGATGGCCTGGGCTGTGTCGATGAATCGATGAATTTAAGTGTTTGAACCTTTTATGAAGCAATTCGGGTATTAATGTTGTTGGCCTTTGGCCTGCCGTCATATTTTTCTCTCGCTTTCCTCATTTTCTATAGAAATTCCGTGTTGTTTTTGTTGGTCAGTTGTTGTTGTTTTCGTTGGTTGCCGCTGATGATGATGATGATGATGATGATGATGATTAATTCAATATTACATAATGGATCCAACTGATTTTAGAATCTGATTTTAAATATACAAAAATTGTACACTGCTCTACACTGCTCTACACTGTACACACAATCCACACAATCCACTTACGTTCAATGCATTTGATTCGTGCTCATTGGTGTTTTTTTTTCTTCTCTCTGCTTCTATCGGTTTCTAGCATTTTCTATACGTTATTGTTGTCCGTGTGTATGTGTGTGTGTGTCTGTGTGTTTATATACTTTGATTGAATCAGTTCTATTCATTCTTACACAGCTGATGTGCATTTATACCATCTCAATATTGACGTGAACTTTACGCAATGATTTGCGTGTATACTGTTTTGAAATGTTAAAAAGTGAACGAAACATACGGAAAACAGCAACAACAACAACAGTAAAAAAACAATATAAAGCGATACGAGAATAGAACGAAGCTCCGAGGAAGAGAAAAGATATGGACAAAAGTTTCAATCACGTACGTGCAAAAGGGAACCAAGAATAAATATATAAAAAAACGTGCCTAGTGCCTTATTCAACTGTTCTATGTTCATGCATCACAGCACTCGCACATTTTCTATTCAATCACCTCAATTTTCTCTGTTTACGACTGTGTTCGTTCGTGGTACACAATAACAATGCACAATAATAATGATTTTTTTTTCATCATCGTCGTCATCGTTGTTGTTGTTGCTGTTCTTGTTGTTGCTCTATAGTTATTCTATTTTGAATAGATTGTTTGGCCCTTTCTCCATTCCTTTCTATCTAACCTATATCTATCTTATCTTATTTTGCTCTCTCTCTCTCTCTGCATTTGTAAACTATATTGACTAGTTTTCCTATTCGATCGGCACCATTCCACCATTTCATTTTCACCATTTTTTTGGTGTTGTTGCATCTGTTTTTGCTTAGATCGTCGTCGTCGCCGTTGTCGTCATCATCATCATAATATTATTGTCATCTTCATTGATTGTTGTTGTTGTTGTTGTTGTCATTAGACTGAGCGAATCTTCATTCAATTCAGCCGGTTTTTTGATGAAATAGTTTTGAATTCAACCATCCGCCATAAGAACACTCACATACACTCAAATTGAAGATGTGCTCAGTGCTCAGTGCTGCATACCATTCTGGTTCTCTTTTTTCATTCTCTGCCATTAACCAACTAATTAAACTTCGAATAGCCGAAAAGTGCTTCAATTGGAAAAAGCCAAGCTAAAGTATTTGAATGGGTTAGATCGAGAGAGAGAGAGAGAGAGAAAGAGAGAGAGAAAGAGGGAAAAGAGAAAGAGAAAATAAATTGCCCTAGCCGAGCTAACAACATCATGCAGCTGAATTCAGAATAGAAACGAAATATACAACAACAACAACAACAACAACAACAACAACGGGAAAACAAAATACACGAGGCACACATAATACAAAACAAAACAAATTCATCCGCGCGTCATGTAATAATTTATGGGTTGCAATGTATCGAGCAGAGAACAGTGGATAGTATAAAATTGTGCTCAGAATCAAATGGTTGTGTGTGTTTTTGAGCTGTGTGTACTTTCCCGTTTTAATATAAACAACAATAATAACAAACGAATAGAACCGTTGGCCGTATAGTGAACGCGCTCCTATTCGCTCTCTTTTCACTTGAGTTGCTATACATTTTATTGGGTTATAGAGAAAGAGAGCGAGCGAGCGAGTGTGGCATCGGTGCGTTTTTAGTGAGAGCTTGATATTCAGTTTGTTGCTCATTTTTAAACAGCCAAGCAGAGAGTTCTTTGGTGTTGTGTGTTTATGTTGTTACTTTTGTGTTGATCGGGAAAAAAGAGCGAAGAGGACGCGCACCGTCAAAGCATCGCAAAATAAAAACAACATTTACATTGCATTTCGCGAACATCTTTTCGAAGAAGAAGTACTCCATTTATTTATCTTGGGGTTCAATTTCGTTTTTTTTTTCGTTTGTTTCATTCAAAGTAGAACACGCGTTTGTGATTGTGGTTTCAAAGTTGTCGGCATTCTTTCGTGTGTGCGTTTATGTTTTTTTTCTCCATTTCGTGCGGATCCATTGAGATCGTTTTGGTTTGTGAGTGAATTCACGCGTGTGCGCATCGCAAAAACCAATTTAAACACACAAACAAACAAAAACCGGACACAACAGTGTGCATTTGCAATTTGTGGTTGTGAAAATTTGAACGCGAGGATCAAATACACCATGCCTAAATCAATATCAATTGATTATCGTCATCTTACGGCGCTTCCTGCCATTTTGAGGATTGTAGCGTTGGTTAGTGTTGAAACGTGTAAACGTGCGCATTTTGTTTTCTATTATCAAATAGCTGTTTCGATGCAGCTGCTGGTGAGGTGACATCCTCATACGCATTGCAATAACGGTTAACGGTTAAACCTTTGAACTGCACGCGCACTAATGCCGATGGCAGTTGACGCGCTTCGGTTCGTTCCGTATGTGAGTGTGTTTGTGTGTGTGTGTGTGTTTGTATTGTGCGTGCATGTGTGATCCGCATAACACAAACTAACCATATACGAACTTAGTTCCGTATTTGCAGTGCCTGGTGGTTTTCTGTTCCGTTTTTACATTGTCCAGATCACATATGAATTGTCTTTTGTTATATTTTCACTCGGCTCTTATATTTGTTTAATGTTATATTGTTTTTCTGTGCTAATCACCACCAAAAATGCATGTCCATTCATTTCTCCTTTATTTTTTTTTTTTGTTTGGTCCCTTTGCTCTCTTTACATTTCCAGTTATTCAACATTTTGGCAATAATTTTTGCTAACACAGCGGAAAATCCATATTATGCCGTTAATAGTGTGATTAAATTCATTTCGATTGCAATAGCCGGAGCATGCTTTTCCTTCATCGTATTGGCGGTGGCGTTGGTTTGTGTCGAGCTGCGTGACTCATTAAAATGGTTGCGTAACGAATTGCTTATAGAATGTGCATTAATAATCATATACATTTATGGTTGTGTGACAATGGTACGGGAGACACTTGATTGCCATCACGAAACCGCGGATGGGTGTCCAAGACAATTAACAGCAACGGTTCGTACTAATAATATATTTTTATGATTATTTTTTTTTTCATGTGTATAAATTTTCGATGTTTTTGGACAGTGAAACAAAAGCAAAAGCAAAAAAAAAAAGAATTATGAGGAGAAAAGAATAAATATTATTTGCTTGATGATGGCCGTGCCGTTGTGCCATTAGTTTGGCATGGGCAAACTGGGCTTTTGCTACTGCCGTTTTCGATGGGCTTCTGGGCTACGCTCTCATACACATTTTGTACATATAGCTATAATGCGTTGACTCATTCAACTGGATATTATCCGATGGACATTAAGCATGCAATTAGATTATAACCATAGAAATATTTTATTCTCGAAATATTATTATTATGTGATTTCCGGTAGTTTGGGTTCATGTGACAAACGGCTTGGCGTACACACTAAACTCAATTAGGACCGATCGTCGAATTATATTAAAAAAAAAAATCGAAACACATCTCCGGTACCTCCGGAGCGTAAAGCATTTTTTGATGCGATGTGTGTGTGTGCGTGTGTGTGTGTGTATTCGGGTGATAGGCACCCGGACGATGGGTGTACAGAACCAACAACTCATTCCCGAATTTAGTAGTATATCCACAGAAACGTTTTTCAAACAGCACTTGAGTGCATGCCAAAATGCCTGAAACTCCATACCAGTTAACAAAATATCTAGATATATCATTTCATGACTGGAAGAGAGTGTGTGGCATGTCATTCTGCATTTTGGTTGTTGTTGGTATCTGTGTCCTTCGTTTGATCACGTCTCAAAATATGAACATTCAATGGCATTCATTCGAGTGCATACACACACTGCACACCACTCGGCACACACAATGCACGCTTCGTTCATGCAATTTAACGGACTTCTCGTCCTAGTATTCTTCACACATATATTTGGTGCATTGTACATGCCTCACATCCATTGCATTTGAATGCATTACAGTCATTACGATTCTCGTTTTTTTCCAGTTCTTTTTTTTAAATTTCGTTTCGGTCGGTTCTTTTTCCTGTTCTAGTTCCTCTCTTCTGTTAATTCATTTGCTTTTCTTTTTTTATGTTGAACCAACAAAAAAACAATTGTAACGCATATTCGTTGGTGTTGTTTTTTTTATTAGGTAACTGGAATTGCGGCGACCATAACATATGTCATTGATGCTGTATGGAAATTGCGCGAACTACGTCGAAAGCTTCGTGCTCAACGTTTAGCGGCTGGCAATGATGATGCCAAAGTCGAAGAGCCATACGTTGATGAAGTTCAATCTCCAACGGAAACTGTGACTACAATCGAAGAACCACAATCCCCAACCACTGACTGAGCAAAATTCGAATGATAAAAACACGAAAAAGACAAAACCAAAATCAAACGCACACAATTCTCACACCACTGCCTTCTATGGCCGACAAAAAAAAAGTGTTTCTCTTTCCTTGCAAAGATTTCTTTTCTTTTTTTTTAATATACAAACTGTAAATTGCACTCCAAGTACAAATATTTACTCTATTTTTTGTTTCTATATCTCTCCCATAGAATGTAAGGTTTTAGCATTTTGGCAATATCTATTTTTGCGCAATTTTGTTTTTTTGTAAGCGAAATTTTCCACCGAAATAAATAAATTATATTTTAAATGAGCGAAAAATTGCTGTTGTGCATTTATTGAAGATGTTATTTATATTGTATTTTGTCGAACTAGAAGATGATCGATGGTATAGACATTGGCAGCGTTTAAGCGGATAAACGGCCCGATCATTTATCATTTAAGATTTTTGTGCAAAATTTGTGACGGTGATGATGATGATGATGATGATGACGACGACGTACGTTGCGAATAACAAGAAACATATAATTGATTGAACAGAGAAAATATTCGATGGGTTCGTTAAGTCCAGTTGCTATTCATTCATCAATATTTTGTTCTTTGGCTGGCAAATAAACCACTTTTTCCTGCAATCCGGTTGGATTTTCATTAATCCTCTATAGAAAATGTAATCCAATGCATCATAATGAATAACATTCTCCTGTGTAACGTCGTGATCGAAGAGCATCGCATCCGTTCATATGATTCGAACATATGCAATATTCACATATAATCCACCTTGTGTGCAAAACACTGTGCAAAAGTAGTCAAAATGGAGTGTGAGGATTGTTTTTCTTTGTGTGTGTGTGTGTGTGTGTGTGTGTGTGTGTGTGTGTGTGTGTGTGTGTGTGTGTGTGTGTTTGTGTGTGTGTGTGTGTGTGTGTGTGTGTGTGTGTGTGTGTGTGTGTGTGTGTGTGTGTGTGTGTGTGTGTGTGTGTGTGTGTGTGTGTGTGTGGTGTGTTATTGCTGTTGATTGTTGTTTTGTTTATGACAAAGTTTAGCCTTCGAAAAGAAAAACACAAATTCAAATGGATTAATCATCGTTCCGAAACAATACAAATTGTACATCGAAAGGCCACTGTTTGAGAATCGTACACATTCATAATTCAAATAAATCTAACGAGCGAATAGTCTTAACATCGGACTGAGCGCACAGCATGAACATTCACAGCCACTCAAATAAGTTGCAAAATTCGATTGAGTTGGCGTTAAATATACGTTGAGAATTTTTAATTCATCATCCAAAAATGAATATATACACTAATATCACTAATCTATGGGCGATTGAATTTGCTTCATGATCTCACCATCTCGCTCGGTCGTCCGTTCATTCGATATTTTTTTATTCAGTTTCCAAAAGCCAATCAAATCCATTCTATAATAGGATCAGCTTAATGCAATACACCATTCGGTATAACGTAAACATGTTGTTTATGTCAGAACGTTAATGCGTTGCTCTGTCCGACCGAAATAGGGAGTTCGAGAGAAATAGAGATAGAAAAAAGCAGAGTGAAAACGACGAGAGAAGGAAACAAAACAACAACAACAAAAAATGCCTATGTATAGAATTTTGATGATAATTAGAAGCCATAAATTTCGATGTGAAAAACCTTTATTGTCTAATCTTTGCTGATAGGCCGATTGCAAATTGTTTCGCTGAACGGAGAAAAGTACCCGAATTTATCTTAATTGAAAGTGAAACTGTGTACCAAAGCGTATTGGAACGAAATGAGCACGAGAGCGCTTAATTCAATTCGCTTATTTCAAGTTCTATGGATTCATTGAAACATTCGGGGTGTAATGGTGTTTTCATTGGAATGATTCGATGAGGTTACTCTGCTCAACCAAAATCGATCCACTTTAAAATTGCCAATACTTTTGATTATGTGCCGTCTCTCATTCTTTAGACAATTACACATTAATTTCAATGAGGCTACAGGCGCTACGAGTGTATTGATTTCATAGTTGAATATTTCAATTTCAACGTATGCCAGTAAAGCGTCTCATTTTGCATATTTATAAGCGTTTTATATATTCGGTTTGATTGTTCATGGGAAAAGTTAAGTTTACTTTTTGGTTGCTTGTTGCGTTTTTTTTTTCAAATACATTCAATGCCTATAGTCATTTGGGCCTATCATTCTCTTATTGCCAACTTTAAGGCACGGCCCATTCAAAACCCAATAAATCGAATAGTGCACACAAATGCGAGCGCATTCAATTGAATCGAAACGTTCTTTTTTTATTGTTCATTCGTTCGTTCATTTCGTTTGCGGCCCAAGTTCAGGCTTTGTGACACATTTCATTAATCAAACCAAATTCAATTCGATGCTTTGTCATCTTATCAAACATAGCATACGGTATGAATTGAATCACCCTTCACTCATCCCATTTCGGATTCGCTTCGCCAACATAATCGACACGATTCTTGAAACGATTGGATTATGCGAAAACAACAAGAACAACGAGAGAAAGAAAAGATAAAAGAAAAAAGAATCCGGTCAACAACAACAACAAAGAGTCACGTAATATTCACTGTGAAGTAAACAAATTTTTTTCGTATATAGTTTTGTGCGTTTCTTTTCCGTTTTCAGTTTTGTTTCGGTTTATGTGGCCGTTCGGTTTGTTCGTGTATTTATTTCAAGTTTCAAATTTTTCGTCGAAAAATATCATGATTTCGTCAGCATGCGCCTTCAGCTAGTGCAATGTGTCGTTTACGACCATCTCGTTCTTTTTTAATTTGTATTTAGGGTTGCCCATTGAAATTGAATGCTACTGCCCATGATCGCATGATTTGGTGCAAATATAAAACAAATTGTTTCTTTTTATACGGCACTGAAACTATAAGAGGATAAGATAAAACATTACCTTCGAAAAGACCAATTTTGTTTCGTTTGTTTTGATTTACTTGATGGACAATTGAACATTAAAATGCTCTTATTTGTTGTTGTTTTTTTTTCTCTTAATCAATTGACTATTGGTTGTAGCATGAATCGTTATTTTCTTTAGAAATAGTACGAGCTTGCATGACGAACACCTTTAAAGTGGTAGTCATAGTCATTGTATGTATCACATTTTTAGATAGGGGAAATTATCAATTTCGAATACGTAATATTTATACACACATTTTAGTGGCATTCGTACGAAATTTGCACGCAAGAATTTGTATCAATCGGCATATTGTAAACAATTTTCTACATACTCACCTCATGATTCACGAATGCCAGCAAATAGAGAAAAAAAACAATGAAGGTAAAATTTATCATGGCTCTTGAGAAATATAAGAATCTATAAATTCGACAATGAACAAGACTATTTCACGATAAATTCCCTTTCAACGATATCAACTTGTGATTAGATTAGATAAAAACCCAGAATAATATTGAATGGACAACCCTATAGCTCCCCATTCGTGAACGAAACACTGAAATACATACCGCTGTTGATCGTTAAATCAAAATTCTGTGTGTATGTGTGTGTGTGTGTGTGGTGTTTATCGTTTTGATTTCAATTTTGTTTTTCGTTGTTTTCATCTGTTTTTAGCTGTATGTTTGGTGTAATTTTAATTTGTTTCTTGTATTATTATTATTATTTGGTTGTTGTTGTTTCAAAAAAAAAATTGTGGTGTGTGTGAACGAAGTCGCTTTTGTTGTGTTTGCTTGTCCATTTTGATTTTGTTCGTTTTGTTTTTCCAGGCATTGTGTTGTTTTGTTTTTGGTTGATGTTGTTTTTTGTTGTTGTTGTTGTTTAAATTTTATTATTGAAATTCATGTGGTAATCATGGTATGATGTCATATTCAGTTTTTGTTTCAATGCTCTCACATATGGCTTGACTTCGAATGATGATGTGAGCCGATATGCATGTGTTCATGGTGTGCCAGTGTATTGGTGCTACGTTGTTCACTGTATAAAGATTGAATATATTGAATAGCGTTTGTCTGTGTATCAACAAAATGAGTAAGAAGAAGACAAACGGTTTTAAAGAAAAAGACGCATAACCATTCAAAATGACAACAATTTCGAAATAACACAGACCCCACGAACCGAATACACACACACACATGTAGCACACTGAATCACCTCAATTCCTAGTCGGTGCTCTATGCAATAAAAAAACAACACATGAATCTCTGTCTCACGGAATAACAGCTTAAATATTTACCAGAAAGAAAAAAAAATCCAACACACACATTTTTATATATGCGTTTTAGTAGCTGAAAAAAAAGAAACGAAACGAATAAGTGGAAACAGTTAATAGAGTCAACGGGCGTCAATTAACAGCATAGACAGTGTGTGTTTGCATCTTCACAGTTTCAGTTTCGATTTCAGTCGGAGTAGAATTGCTTTTTCGGCATCGTAGAGATTCCACCGTCAGTGACACAGTAAAATTTAAAAAAAAAGTTGATAATTGTGCGATTAACAAGTAGGTAAGTTACTCTTTAATTCCTCAATTGAATCGATACGAGGATGCGAATTCCAAAGCAAAGAAAAAACACATAGAAAAAACAATTTTTCACATTCTTCAGTTGATTTGGCACATTCGGAGCTAATAAAATCCGTTTTAAATTTGATTTTTTATGACCAAAAATAAAAACGGAACTCACATTTGTAGTTCTCGTGAATGTGCGTGTGTGCGTATGACGAAATCACGGTTGTGGATAAAGAATTTCGGAAATCATTTGTTTGTTGCTTCATTGGAAAGTTTGACACACACACACTCTCTCTCTCTCTCTCTCTCTCTCTACCGCCCTTTTCCCCTCGGATTTTTGTCCATTTTTCATTTCAAGTTTTCCGGTGCGGCGATACTTGTTTCGCGTACAGTAATCGCGTAATTTGTGGGTGTTCGAGTGTGCTATTTGTCAAGGTGCTGATGAGAGTTACCCGAAACAACAACAACAACAACAACAACAACAACAACAACAACAACAACAACAACGATATTTTTAGATTACGTCATTTTTTCTGCACTCCATACAAATTCAATTTCGATGTGATATGATGTGATTGTGACAGTGTTTCGATTGAATTTTCAATCGGTTTTAATGAAAATTGTACACACAAACACACACATACATTCTCAGACGCACGCACACACATTCGTAGACAACAACAAAAATTCCAATGCAGAATGTCAAGCACGCGAGTTGAGCAGCAACACGCCTTAATGCGCTTTTTTTATTTTAAATGTGTGTTGCTTACGTTCACTTGCATGGAAGAGCTCACTATACTGTATCGTGATCGTTAACATATTATTTGAGTGTGTCGATGCTCATTAGATATTCACCGAGCATATTTTTCTCTTTCAATGAAAAGGAAAAGAGAGATAGATTTTGAAGAAGAAGAAAAAAAACGAGTCTTTCGTCAATGCGATCGATTTGAATCACACTCACGCACAACCGAAAACGATGCCGTCATATTTTAATTTGAAGCTCATTTGACCATGTGTAAATTAGGACTTTAAAAACACACACACACACTATTTTTTACTTCATTCAAGTTAGCTAACGTTTTCGGAAATAGTTTTATTCAAGCAAAAAACAAAAAAATCTATCATTTGAGAGCTTTCGATTGAAATTTTGAGTTTACACAATAATTCACTGACTTGTGTCAGTCGTTCAAAAGTAACTTCTAAATACAACGCATCTGACTACTTCTAGATACGTACCAAACAACAAGGTAAAATAATATAGTTTTGAACGAATATTCGGGAGGCAGGTTTGTATTTCATCGATTTAAAAAATGGAATTCGATACATCATACCTCAACACCACGCCCGGAAAGTACAAGGTTTCATGTTTGGTAAGTTATTTAAAGCCATTCATATATTTGTTAAAATAAAATAACATTGTTATTTTCAAAAATGTTTTCTCAATTTGTATGTTTTGTGTTAATTTGTGTCCTTTAAAAATCATGTTTTTTTTGTCGTTAAATAAAATAGACCTTGGGTGCGATCGGTTTGCTGGCGATGTTCATAGCGAATGTCAGTGAGTACGAATACAATTCAACAGCATCATCTGCATTTGTGGTGACTTTGATATTACTGATAATTCTGCTATGTGTGCCAAGCATACGTCAGTCATCGTTATGGTTGATCGCTGAATTGATCATAAACGGTTTACTTACCATCGCCTATGCCATTGCAACGATATACATTTTCAAGTTGTGCCTGCATTTTGCTACAAACAATTTCCGTTTGTTACCTTTCGCTGGAACCTTGGTCGCCACGGTACGTATACCAAACATGGATTCTTTTTAACTGTTTTTTTTTGTTCTACCACTCGACTCTGTTCAATATTTTCCCATTGACGTTATTAAATATCTATGCATTGGTTGCCTGCAAACATTGTTTCAAGTTGTATATCACACCACGCTACTGTCATTTAGCGGGGTTGATTTTCAACAGTGACATTGTTCTGTTGCTAGTGCCACTTGATGCATTTGAACATTCCGTTACATTACTTTTTGGTTGCGGAACGAAGCAAATGATATTGTTTGCATATCTTAATTCGGAATATTTACATATTTGCCCCATACACTCACACATATACACATGAACACATGCACACAAACGGGCAAACAAACTGATATGCAAATGGCATGTGACACAATATCTTTCGATCGTACTGCACACATTTAAAGTACTCGTGAATTATTCAAATATGCACCAAATCTTTCTCTCTCTCTCTCTTTCTCTCTCTCTCTCTTCCTCTCACACATCAAAATAATACAGCCATCACTATGATTGTATCCCATTTCACTGTTTTCTCCATTGATTCATCAACAGTATATATTACTTATTGTTTCGTTGTTCTTTTTCTCTTTCTGTATATTTTGTCTTTTTTTTTGTCGGGATTAATGCATGATGAAATGAATAGGTTTGCGCCGTTTTCGCCACTTTGGTAAGTTGTTTAAAGCCATATCATGTTTGGTAAAAAATAAAATTTGTCATTTTTAAAACTGTTTTTTTTTGCGTTTGTGTTAATGTTTTATTAAAAATCATGTTTTTATCGTTGAAAAAAATAGACGTATGCGGCTGATACATTATTGAAGTTCCGTGAAGTGACGGAATCGAGAAGCACATCAAACGTTTAAATGATAAGAACCAACAATGCGACGTACAATTCAGTATATTATTATAATAAATCGTCGTGTGTGTTTTTTTAGTTGAATTTTTTTTCTCGTCATTTTGTCTTTTATAATTTCATTTTGAAAATTTTCTACTTTCGTACAAGCACCCATGGATCAAGTGCAGTAATCAAATTAAAGTAAGTTTGAAACAAACAAACACAAATTTTACAAAACTCACGTACACACACACATACCAGTGGCATAGAAAAAAAAACATTGAAAGGAATGGGCTTAACTGAACTTAAATTGAAACGAATACCCAGTTTGCGTGTTAAAAGGAATAATATGCAAATGGAATACGTAATTTATGTACAGAATTTATATATTTGTTTTGGCTGGTGTTATTGTTGTTGTTTTTTTATTTTTGGTGCGTTAAAGACGAAGCAACGTATATATGAGTGGTTGTGTGAGCTAGCCACAGCTGTACGAGCGCGCGCCTGGAACACAATAACCAAAAATTATTAAGCAATTAATAAATATTTAATCCGCATGTACCATTTTATTATGCGTAGTCAACAAATTAGCATAAATATTGTGCAATATTTTCGTTATTGTATTTGACGTGCCTTTTGTTATCTTTCAATCGAAACGTGTGTGTGTGTATGTGTGTGTGGTTAATTTATAAATATAAATTCTAACATCACAATTTAAAGTCATTAAATTAGGTTCAGTCAATTGTTTTTTTCGTCGCATCGCCAATTTTTGTGTTTGTTTCGTTTTTACCTATTGTACTTTTTTTTCAATACACAAAATTTCAAACAAACAAACAAATTTATATATTCATTGTAAATCGTTTCGAATGTACCCGAACATTTTTTTATTGCGAAATAAATATTGAGATTTTCATGGACATAATTGAATGATGTTGTTTTTCTATTTCATTGCTGTGTTGCTGTTTATTTTCTTTCGTCAATTTGATTATACAGAGAAAACAAAATCATACGGCGATTTTTTTCATTTGTTTTTTGAATTTACTTTAGCGAATTTAAATTTTATTTTTTTAGCTGAATTGGTTTGATGCGCTATGAGATCGACAACCAAATCAAATGGCGATGAGTGTGAATAAAGCATAGCGGCGGCTACACTACGGCATCAAAACAAGTTGTTGACAAATTGCTATTTTTAGGCAGTGCGACACCAAATGAAATCCATAACCATCGTATGTATATCGTATAAGATTGTAGAAAGGCCAGCATCTCGTCTATTGCATGTTGAAAGCGTGGAGAATCACCAAATGCGCTCGAATTGGTGCACCAAAGAGAGAAAGAGACAATTACTGCAACCCAACTTCCAAGACGAAGTGAAAAACACACATAAAACGGCAAATAAAAGGCACACACACACACACACACCAAACTCACAAATCTCATACTCAGTTCACTCGTGGGCTCAAATGTTTCGTTTCGCAGTCTTCATTCGAGCGTACAGCGATGTGTATACACGCGAGATCGTTGTTTTCTGTTTTATTTTGCCAAAGAGCAAAAGCCATGAGGGAGTGGAACATATCCAAATCGATTACAATGTTGTTCTCGCTGGCTCGATTTGGCTCTTGCATCAATCGACGGATTTACTTTGAAAAGAAACAAATCGCTATATTAAAATTCAATGGAAATTCGCTTTGCACATGATTTCGGATAAAATCTCTTCCAGATTTTCAACGAAAACAAAAAATGAAGACAACAAAAAAAAACACCGTCTGCATTTGTTCGCTATTTCAGTTTTCATTTTTCTTTCTTCGTATTCACTGCTGTTTCTTCATTTACAACATTGTGATGTGGTCTTTTTCGTACGTGGTGCAGATTTTACATTTTTTGCCATCAGCAAAAAAAACTTCAAATGGAAATGCACATGCACATAACTGTATTGATATCTATTCGGATTTTTCTTGACTAATTTCATCGCCTTACATTTTAAATCACGCGACTAGAATGCATTTTATCATACATTTATATATCGTGTATGTGTGTGTGTGTGTGTGTGTGTTTGTGTGTTTTTGTTGTCGCCCAAGCGTATAGGTGTACTTTTCCGCAATTTTGAATTGAAGAAATAGAGAGAGAAAGAGAAAAAATGCAACGTGACAGCGAAACATCAACACTGATTGAAAAAAATTGATATATAGGAAAAATATATCGATTAAACAAGAAGTTAAAACTGGTCTGGCGTTGCATACAGATGAATCGCTCTTCTGTTGTTATTGTTTTTTTTCGTGCTTTGACTTTGTTTCGATTAAAAAAAAAAACATCTGAAAAAAACATGAACGAAGCAGAGAAGAAAAAGACGAAGCAACATAGTACGTTCGCCGCATATCGATATATGTTGGCACGATTTCTCGGCCGAAGCTCTTGTACAATTTCTGGCCAAAATGAGACGAGAACGGAGCAACAAACAAAAAAAACACAACAACAAAAAACAGCACAACAGGCAACGAATAAAAAAGAAAACATACACTCTCTCTCAAACAGAGAGAATCAGAATACGGGTGAAATAAATAAATAAAAAAGAAGGGAGAAACAGCACCAAACAGCCAGTAATAGAAGTAGCTGAACGTAAAGAGTGCAAGACAACGGGGAAGAAATCTGCAAATATGCAGATTGAATTTCAACGACAATCTCTCTCGCTCGCTCGCTCGCACATACGATATATTTATATATGAATGCATGTTTGCGCATTGATATTATTCACAACGCATTTCCAATGCTCCGAAAAAGTAACGTGATTCATTTGATATGCTCGTTTGTCGCTTATTGCGAAAAGCCCAAAATGAATGATTGATCACTCACCAGAAGAAACATTTCATAAGTTTTGCCCATTTTTTTTTTATCAGGCAATTTGGTGGCGTCAAGGCTTTGTCAAATGCATATATATGAAAATCTCTTCGAAGTTGTCCAAGCAATAGAAGAAACAGAGAGATACATAGAGAGAACGAGAACAAATCGAGAAACATCATTTCAAAATCATCAAATTTTAATCGAAAAATGAATGCAAATTTGAACATCTTTGTTCAACACAAACATACACATACACACACAAGATATATGTTTGATATTGGACGACATGGAAGGCAGCCAGCGAATAAGCAGAGCAAAGCAAAGCAATTAACATTTTCCTTGGTCTAAACCACTTTTCGAAACATCCCATTCGATTGCTAATTCACAGCGGTTGCCATTTATATAGAGAGAGAACTATCTATCAATATAAAATTGCAAAACACACTGAACTGAGCTGTTCAGCTGCTCTTTGAAGCTCAAAGCTCGAAGCACGAAGCTGTAAAAAAGATCGTTTATTCTGTATATTTTGTATCTGTGGTCCTATGCACATACGATATACCAGATACGAGATACGAGGCACATCACACACACATCACACTCACTCACTCCACATACACACAATCCAGTGCACTGCGTCGAGTGGCATATCTCAAACGAATGAGCCAACAACGACGTGCATGGACATTTTCTGTACATATTTCATGTCAAATCGAATAATTTACCATGATTCCGTCCATTGAATTATGGCATTTGCCGCACATATTAATTAAGATGTCTATTTTTCAGTTCGTTCAATACAACAATTTCTTGCTGTTTAACTAACTCCATATATCTATCTCTATTTCGAGTCGGCGTTCATATAAAATGCGTATATTTCATCGGAATATGAATCGCAATTAGTGCGTAGTACCATTGTAATGTTTATAAATTGTGACAAAATAAAATGTAGACAACAGATATGAGACTGAATCGATTGAGAATGGAAAGGAGAAGATGTGTACGAAATGAATATGCCCAGTGGGCTTGGAAATTATATTGCCATCACATTATCCATTTGTTTTTTGGTATTGCCGGCAACGCAGCAACATCGAACCAAGATGGCCTCGACCCAAACGCGCAAATAATTGCATTCGCATTGCAAATATTACCTAATTAAACGTACCAAGAATCATCTTAACCTACTAAAAAAAACCGAAGCTGATCCACTTCTACACAGTGGAACACAATGGTTTAAGCGCAGCGCAGCGCATTTGTAACGGCACAACGCCCGTGTAATGTATTATTACGTTAAATCACATCACGTTCTCATGCGTAGCGTATTTTGTGAATTTTCTCTCTGCCACACAAACGAATTACGGGCAAATCGGAGACACACACACAAAGAGAAAAAGAGAGAAAGAGAGAAAGAGAGAGAGAGAGAGAGAGAGAGAGAGAAGAGGAGACGAAACAAAAAACCGATTTGCAACCAGAACAAAAACCCAACTCACCATTTATGTCAATAATTTAGAAAAGAAATCTATAACGATGCAAAATAAGTGCTGTTGCACACGTTCACCGAAACAAACGCATCAAAAGAGATTGCAAAAAGTTGTGAAAAAAATTTGCAGTGTTTGGCAAATGCAATGCAATCATCATTTATACGATTTGGCATTTTCGTATTACAATAAACTATTTGCACTCTTTCTGTTCACTTGGACAATAAATATAAAGTGCGTTTCTCTGCATCTCTGCTTCACTCACTTTTGAGATGGAGAGAGAGAGAGAGAGAGAGTGAGTGTTAAGCGTTCATTTCCCATTTCTGGGCCAAAACATAAAACATTGCGATTAATGATTTTCACATTTCACCCGAAAAACCTTTCATCATCAACATTTTCAAGGGGACCATTGTGAATTCGAATTTCTAGTCGATTGTTCATTTCCGTTTTACGCTGTATGCTCTTAAGCTGCATGATTGATTACCGTCAACCTTTTGTCAAGTATAAAAGTTGTTTTGTTGAAGCGGTGCCGCTTTATTGGGCGAATCAAAGAGCGTTTGAGCAGAGACATCGACCCGGTGTGCGAGCGAATGAACCAATGTGTATGTGTGTGTGTGGAAAACTGTGCATGTTATGCCTCGCAAAATATTTGAAAAATGACACAATAATCCCGGCACTCTCTTTAATTGGAATTTCCATTTTGTTTGGCAAATTATTCATTCGTTATTTTTTTTTGTTACTTTCTTTTTAAATCAAGAAAATGAACGAAAACGGAACGAGCAAGCAATTCAAATATATTACCGTTTAAACTGAGCTCATGCACAAACGTACACAATATCACATTTAATTCAGTGTCACAAGCCGAATATAAAACAAAAATATAACAAACCTAAGAACAAGAGGAAGAAGAAGAAGGATCAGCAGCAGTAACAAGCACACACTCACACACATACATAAAACAATATTCAAATTACATATTGAATTTTTGAAGCTGTCAAATGCAGCCACGAAACATCTTCGTTCATTTCCCGAAGGCTTAGAAGTAAATTGAATGCAACGTTTGAGAATTGAACGCACACACACACACACACACACACACACCAAGCGACCCAGCGAGCAAACGAGAAAAAGCCAGCGTAAAAACATCACAAATAACAATAACTTACGCCATATGCGCACGATGGGCCAACCAAATTGTTTTTCATAAAGCTGGGCCAGAATTTTTTCACTTCAGTTTTTTTCAGTTCAGCCTCATTTGAGAAATCCGTGCAAAATTTATTAAAATCGTTTGAATGAATGAATAAACTAACTCACACACAAAAAACATTTTTTTTTTGGTTCCGTTCATCTTTTTCTTTTGTTTAGTTGATGTTATTATTGGCCGTTGTGATGTGCGTTGTTGCCAAAGCAAAACCCCTAGGTGGCTATTTTTCATATATGAGAACGGGCCCGTGTGTGTGAGTGTTTCGGTTGATTTTGTTTGAAATTTAGTGGAGTTTGGTATTTTTTTTTGTTCATCGCCTTTAACGGATTGTTAACTATACGCTTAAACTACAGCTTATTGGATTTATGTGAGAATATGAAACGCAGTATTCGAGTTCACATTTAAAAAAAAAAGTTGGGTGTTTTTCGAGTGCGCTTTGATTTTTATTAAATAATATATGGTCTAATACGTGTGTCAGCGAATGTGTAATTGCGGAAGGACGAGAGAGGAAGGGAGGTTTGGATTTCCCGTGCATCTTGTTTTTATTTTTATTTTTGCTGCCTCACGCAACAAATGAAGAGCAAACCAATTCACTTCGGGCACTAACGATTGTTGTATTTATATCAGATGTTGTGTGGATGGTACACCCCAGTAACGGTTGTTGTTATTGTGTGTTCGATGTGCGTATCGCCGAAATAGCTCACACACTGTATCGGAAGCACTCCCTCATAAATACAAAAATACCGAAAAACTATATTTTATTTTATTTTCTCTCGGCTCCTTCTCTTTTTTTTTGGTTCCGTTCCCGGTTTCACGATACGATGTGAGTGTGTCGATGTGGATTCGGTATAACATCTATTTCGAGCAACTGATGTGGCCAACATTTTTGACAGTGAAGGCCGAATAATGCTGAGAAAATGAGTGAACGACGGCCGGTCTGGTAAATCGGTAGCAAAAGCGGCATCGATGGTAATGGTGGTGGTGTGGCGGAAGGGCGACACTGTATCATCATCACCATTTTTATCGGAATGAATAATAGAATCATAATACGATACGAGTGCCAGAAACAGGGCAACTAACAAAGAAGCCACAGAGAATGCGGAAGCAAGAGAGAGAATAAGTACAGGAAGAAAACACGAGAAATATGCGGCAAAAAAACGCACACAGCCAAAAAGGAAATAACACAAGATACGCCATTTAACTAACGTAACTAGAAAACTCTCGGCGTATGTATTTTTACGAAAAATCGGCATTATTGATTGATTTTCAGGATGGAATGTTTGGTATGAGATTTGTTTGACGTTACAACGCGAGATGAGAACAACGGGAAAAACACTCACACACACACACTGAGAGCGAGAGAGAAAGAGAGAGAGAAGCCCAAACACCCCGATCTAAGTCAGTATTACAGCGATTGAAGTAGTGCCAAATGCGAATGAAAAACAGAATGAATGGAAAAGCAAAGCGAACAGCAAACCGAACACAAGAGATGGGGAGCTGAAAATTTATGTTCTCATTAATATTGGTGATACGCAATTCACTACCCTTCTTTAAGCTGCATTGTGCTACACTACTTTTCCGCTGGCTTTGAATGCGATAATTCGGGAGTTATTTGCTACGTATATATTGTTGGCTGTTATACGCGTTCAAACAAAAATTCACCGCTGTTTGCATGAATGAACGGAATGACGGAATGAATATGAATAACGCCAGGAAAATAAAAGGGAACACATAATAGTGTCGAGTATAAAACACATACACAATATGTGTGTTGTGATCGGCGATGCCGACTACCAACAAAACAAAAATGCCACATAAAAAGGCCTAGCGGTAAATGTAAACGGCGGCAACAGCGACAGTAACGGCATCACCACTATATCGCACAATAAAATAGTGACACACAACTGACTGCACGTAGCTAAAATTGGCAATGGTTTGGGTAGATTTGTTGGCGCACGGATCAATGTGCTATGGCTGCCTTCGCCGTTTCAACGTCACATTGGTTATTGTTCTTCTTGCTGTTGCTTTGTCTCTCCCTCTCTCCCTCTCTCTCTCTCTCTCTCACTCTCTCTCTCTCTCTCTCAATCTTTCATTTGATTTTACTTTTTGTATGCATATATCTACTTTCGATTTTATTTCATTGTTGTTGATGTCGCTCTCTTACATAATATGTCCTCATGGCAATTGTGTGTCACACACTGGCAACTATGACTGCCGTTTCGAATCGTCGATTTGAATGGCATATTGTCATTTGCCGAAATTTGGTTGTTTTTGGCGTTGGCTGTCGTCTATCCAACTTTAGCTCACACTTGAATTAGTCGAATAGAGAATCGGGATATTTTGAGGGCAGGTTTTCATTTTATGACGTGCTTTTGTTTCTCTCTCTCTCTCGCTCCCTCTCTCTCTCTCTCTCTCTCTCTCTCTCTCTCTCTCTCTCTCTCTCTCTCTCTCTCTCTCTCTTTGTGTGTCTTTATTTATTTTTACTGCCACTCGCTTCTATTTTTGCTCTGTCTTTCTCTCATTTTCCGTAAGCATTTTTATTTTTCAATCTTATTGCTCAATAAAACTGTGCGCTATTACATGTTCCAAAAATGTAATTTACCACTGAACGATAATTCGAAGCAGCTTTAGAGATTCTAACTCAAACTGTGTGGCTGCCATGAAGCAATCAAATCGAATTTTATTGGCAATGAAGACAACAACAACAATAACAACAATAACAAAAATACCCGAAGAAGAAGAAGAAGCGAGAAATGAATATGAATGGAAGAGAAGAACAGATTTTGAATTCACATTCATGGCATTAGTTAATCGGGTTCCAAATAAAAACGCAACAAATTGAACGAATCGGTTTGGTTATCTGTCTGCTGTTCAGCTCCGATAAGATGTGCATGGAGCGCACTATGCGCGAAAACAAATTATGAGACGCATCATTTTGTGTATTTAACGCAGCAATTATCATATTCATTTATCGCCTTTTTTTGCCATCGCACGTTCAACTCATAACAATTTTGATGATGGCATGGTTCACAACGCATAATTCTAACCAAACCGTCGCTGATGATGCTATTTGATGGCTCTTGCCACGATCTCATATGATGGCGTTTTTTGTTGTGCGTTTGTCACCTTTTTCATATTATTTTCGTATATATTATATTCTCGCATCTGGTTTATTTTATTGGCTATGGCTTGTGACATCACATTTCTGCAGCACGTACACAGACACACACACACACACACAACCCATCATATCGCCAAATTAAAAATGATGGAAAACGCTTTTGAAATGTGTTTTTCCATCTACCATTCGACTTCTTTGTCGTTGTTGTCATCGTCACCAGGATTCTTTCTGTTTTTTACACTGTGTTGCTGTTTTTGTCCGTGATACGAAGGATTTTCTGCAGTTTGCATGTGTGACATGTATTCAAATCTTGTTGTACACGTGTTCGTCATACTCATTCTCGTTCGATGTTGCTGTCGTTATTATTGTTGTCGATGTCACTAGCTTGAGATTCCACACACAAACACACGGATACATACACACACACTCTGTTTGAGTAAAATTTTAATAATAATAATTGTGAGTAATAAGTTGGTAAAGTAATGGTAATAATGGTACACAATGGCACCACTTACGCACAACTAGATTGGTTTTTGTTTGGTATGAAAACGCGCTTTGCTTCGCTCCTTTCTCATTTTTCATCGCGTTGCCGTTATTCCAAATGGTGAGAGAGAGTATACAATGGATTACGCAACATTATATTCAACGGTGGATGAGCGAGAGGGAGACATTTTTTTTGACATCAACAGCGCACATTTCAAGAGGCGAAACGCTATTTCACCTATTGAACAAAGGAATATCATATTTTGCAAAATGAAATTTTCAACGAAACATACACTGAACTCGGGGTGAGTTTTTTTCGGGGGTATTTCCAATATATGCACCATTTGCAGTGAAGAAAGAACACCTTTGCTTCAGATGCGTAGAATGACGTAATACAATATGCGAAGCAATTTTGGTTGAAAATCAATATATGTTTACATAGTGAACGAGCATCGAGCGATCAAATGGCGTTGATATTTGAAATGAACGTTGAAGTTTTGTTTTAGCTCGGCAGCACAGCAAAGCATGAGATGTGTATACACGATTGAACACTTCATTTGTAACGTTTTTAATTGAAACGAACAATTAACTTGGTGCATACATCATCATGCGATTCATACCGTATTCAAATTATGAACAATTGGCTGAAACACTAGCAGCTCACACTGCCATCTCAGAACGAACATCAAAATTGGTATTGGCACTTGCATCTTTCGATAATCGTTTTCAAGTGAGTGTACTGGCTGGAAATGAAAACGGGTGTACCGAATCACTTCATATATGATTTGATTTAAAACTGGCTGAAAATCGCTTGAGCATTTTTGAATTCCGATTTTATTTTTATAGCCATTCAACGTAGTGTAGCCATTTGCCATTTCTTGGTTTCTCTCAGTACAATAGTCCCTTTGATTTTAACACAAATTGGTACACATTACAAAATCTACGTTAAATTGGTTGATTTGGCTGTGTTCAAAAAAATGTGTTGGAGGTGAATAGAGGCGGAGCTGAGCTGATTCTAATTGAGCCAAACTCGATTAAGCTTTCAAAAGCAGAAAATCCATTTTCAAAGCAACGAACTGCAATGGATTAGCACGAATTGTTTGACGGAGTTTGTATTTTAACATGTAACATCAAACAGATTTATAGTAGATAATGTCTATCGAGTTCAATTACAACAGATTCAACTGACTAACGATGGAAAATTAGCATACAATTACAAAATTGGAGGATTTAGAATTAAAAATAGTATTTCTCTCTTATTTTTTTTGTCAAGTTTGTTATTTAACATTTTATTTCAATTTCAATTTTGGCTCAAGATATTTATCAACGTGTATAGTCAATGGAATTTTGCTAAGAATTCTAAGAAAATTAAATGATGTGAAACGATGTTATCTTCGTTCATTCTATGAACTGCGACTGTTGAAAACCAGCTTCTACGTTTCATTTCCTATTGAAACAAATAAAAAATGAAATTAAAACCAAATTAAAATAAAAAAAAATGAAATATTTTTAACATACCGGGGCAAATGCAGATGTTTTATTTTCATATGAAAACTTTCGAACATCATATAATTGCTGAATGCAACAAAATGTTTTTGTGGAATTCTCAATCTGATGGTGAAATCAATTGAAATTATCTACAATTAAAATGTATTTATTGATTGGCAGTGAAATGTGCAAAATTTACCATATCAGCTCAAACAGCAGAATATTTCCCGGAGAATTTCTTTTAGTCAAAATAAATGTAACCAATTTAAAATTGATTTTTCCAAGTTCACATGCCCATTGTTGTTTGAATACACCACATTGACAAGACCGTACCGATGTTGTATATGCCTCAGACTGTACCACATCTTCAATATGATATTCTATGTAACTTCTTAAGAAGTCAGCGAATTGTCTTATTTGGAAAAATCAGCAACTTTTGTGCACATTTTTGTGGCATTCGCACGAATTCGTATCAGTCGACGTATAAAAACAATGCACAAACTCGCCTTATATTCGCGAATGTTTACGAATGCCGGCGAATATTGGTGTATACACTAGACTGGCCAAAATTTCATCGAAGTGATCGGATCAAACTCTCCAACCTATCAATTTTTTCCTTTTCACTAAAAAAAACGATTGGCAAAGTTTGAACGCAAAAAATTTTTTTTTAGAGGTAGCGCAGACCGTCAGAAGGTCAACGACTTTTAATTCATGCAAATTTTTAAAATTTCACCAAAAATGTCATACTTGTCTATCACAAATTCATGTAAAACTTATTTATTCTCAACTTTTTACATTTTAAAGTTCAAATACACGTTTTGGAGTAATTGGTGCACTTTTTCGTGTACTTCTTAATGTAAAAAATCTCAAAAATCGGCGTTCTGAGGCGAAAATTCTCGTTTTTTGACTCAAAGTGCAGAAAAAAGCACATTTCATATCTTTCGATGGCATTTCCTGTTGTTTTGATGTGCATATGATAGTTCTACGATGAATATTTCGGTAGTTATAGACGCCCAAAGTTGTGTTTCTTTCGAATATGCGCGAATGACCGACATAACGTCATATAGCCCGCAATAAGAGCGGCTTAACCAATCTAGAAAGACTTGCATTTGACCTTATCTGACCAATTTTTGCCATGGAATCGATTGCCGAGCGATTTGGAACGATACAAGTCCGTTTTGTTGTCGCAAAACGCACAAGTTCTGAACAAGCTTCCTAACTCGCCATTATAGTAGTAAATTCATCATTTTACAGGTTATTTTGCAAGAAAAGTGAAGAAAACACGCATTTATTTCAGATTATTTTCACATGATGATGTCGAATATGTATCTGCAAACGATACGATTACGAACAATTGAGAATTTTTCGCACTTTTCATGCAAAATAACATGAATTTACTACTACAACGGCGAGTTGGGAAACTTGTTCGGAACTTGTGCGTTTTTCGACTACAAAACGAACTTGTATCGTTCCAAATCGCTCGGCAATCGATTCCATGGCAAAAATTGGTCAGATAAGGTCAAATGCAAGTCTTTCTAGATTGGTTTAGCATCTCTTGCAATGGGCTATATGACATTAAGTCGACCATTCGCGCATATTCGAAAGAAACACAACTTTGGGCGTCTATAACTACCGAAATATTCATCGTAGAACTATCATATGCACATCAAATCGGATTAATTTGAACCAAATCAACAGGAAATGCCATCGAAAGATATGAAATGTGCTTTTTTCTGCACTTTGAGTCAAAAAACGAGAATTTTCGCCTCAGAACGCCGATTTTTGAGATTTTTTACATTAAGAAGTACACGAAAAAGTGCACCAATTACTCCAAAACGTGTATTTGAACTTTAAAATGTAAAAAGTTGAGAATAAATAAGTTTTACATGAATTTGTGATAGACAAGTATGACATTTTTGGTGAAATTTTAAAAATTTGCATGAATTAAAAGTCGTTGACCTTCTGACGGTCTGCGCTACCTCTAAAAAAAAATTTTTTGCGTTCAAACTTTGCCAATCGTTTTTTTTAGTGAAAAGGAAAAAATTGATAGGTTGGAGAGTTTGATCCGATCACTTCGATGAAATTTTGGCCAGTCTAGTATACACTCACACAAATTCATTCCTTCATGTTCGTGCTCAGTTAAAATGTCATAACAAACTACCACAGTACAATAATGTTTAAATAAACATATAATAAAAATTATCACTAAATCTGGTTTTGATACAGATAGTTCCATTTCATCAATTAATTCAAAAATTATATCAAAATCGAGTCATATACCAACGAAATGAACATTATTTTAGAAAAACACAAAACACGAGAACTATTTGCTAGTCAGCTTTCTATACACAATTATATAAAAGAACCTATATAGAAACCTTGTAATATGAGCACAATTTTATCAAGTGTTTTGGGCGCTTCGAAACGGAATTACAATTTCATTGAGAATTTATTGCCCGAAAATAGAACAATTTCCTTTTTATTTGGAATTATGTGTATCAATAACTAAACATTTTTCACCGAACGAACTTCAAATATTCACTTTTGATAGTGTGAAATGTCACTTTTTCAATCACAACATACACAACAACATCTGGCATTTGCTGTGTACACATAATTCGTCCATTTGAAATGATATTCGTGTGCATTTGCAGCTTTAGAGCGGCATTCGCACGCATTCTTCGGCATTTGCACGAATGTGTGCAACATTCGCACGCACTCGCGAGAGATAAATGCCCCCAGACTGGGCTGACTATAGAAATATTATCGATATATCGACGTATACGTATCGCTATATTCGATAATATTTCTATAGTCAGCCCAGTGTCTGCTGCAGAATTCAGTTTCATTCTCGGAGACATATAATTTATCTGAATTAAAGTCGATTGATTGATCATGAAATTGCTTTCACCCCAATCCCAGTAATGTGTGAGTTTTTTTTCCACCAGCACCTGAGTAAGCTAATAAATGTATTGATGGATAAGATGAAAAAACCTCTGAACGAGGTTTAAAAGGAACGAGGTTGGAAATAGCTCAAATGTCACATTTTGGCCGTGCGCGAAGGCAAAATTGATTTTTGAGCTGGTTTTTGCACTGAAATGGCTTTCTGTGGACCCGTGTCCGAGGTTATACCCATGTAGAACATGATTCATGGAATTTTTCACATTTTCGATACACCCTAGTAGTCATCGGAATAACTAAAAAGAATTTAAAATTTCATTGACCACTTTGGATTCAATTTGGAAAACTTAAAAAAATAAACGATTGTCTGATTGAATTGGTGACATTGGTGGCGACGCTATAATCTATACATATAATATTAGAAACTCGAGGCAAAATTGCTTGTTTATTTTTCTTCGTTTCTGACTGCCTTCAAAGTCAGACATTCACATTTTAATTTTGTGGAAACATCAGAGTCGTGTTGCACATTAGCAAGTGTATGTAATCGTAATGACTGTATTTGAAATGCATGTATTTAACTATTGATTCTATAATGGCTCCAATTGGATCGGCAACAAACGGCTGAATGGTTGGAATGCAGCAGAGTGAATGAGGTTGAATTCAATGTTTTCAAATAGATTATTTTGCTGAAAGTTTTACACCCCATTCTCCGGCCAGAAAGCCTGGCATTGCCGAAAGACCAGACTGGTGGAATTGATTTAGCTGATGAAAGATGAACATGCGTCCTAAAGCTGCAAAAGAATGCACATTGCAAATTGGGTAATCGTATTAGTTTGAATTGGAAACTAGCCGTAGCCATGTTTGAAAGGTAAAAATCTTACCAAAGGAAAAGATGAACAGCGCACCGTACGTAATTTATTTACCACTTGGGGTTTGTCGCTCTCATCACATCCATCATTTGCTCTGTTTTCTTTGGGCCACAGTTTGTTGTCAGCACCAAAACTTCTTTGCACTTATTTCTTTCCATTGCATTGCACATTGCAAAACGCTTTTCCATTCACATAAATTGCGCAAAATAAAAAGTTTTTTTTCTGTCTTTTGAACGATATGATGATTTATCTAGTTTTCAAAGTATAGTTCTGTATGTGTGTGTGTGTGTGTGTGTGTGTGTGTGTGTGTGTGTGTGTGTGTG
Source organism: Aphidoletes aphidimyza (assembly GCA_030463065.1). Lineage (NCBI taxonomy): Eukaryota > Metazoa > Arthropoda > Insecta > Diptera > Cecidomyiidae > Aphidoletes > Aphidoletes aphidimyza. Next base: position 10,853,010 of record CM059998.1, on the reverse strand, counting down.
TGTGTGTGTGTGTGTGTGTGTGTGTGTGTGTGTGTGTTGGAGTGTGTGGGTTCAGCACACGGTATTTCTTGGCATCAAGATAAACTGTGCACCTCGGCAAATCAGTTAAAGCACACCGATTATCCATCAAATCAATTGAGTTCCTATGCAGATTTAAGCTTTCGCATCGATCAAGTGCAGAAATATGATTACAGTCATCAGTTTGAATTGCGGTTTTTGAATCCCAACACTGAAATCAATTTTTCGTTATTTTTCATGTGAAAAATGACGGAAGAAAACATCACGTGAGTATCAGTGAAATGTATTTTTCCAGTGCGATCAAAGTGCATGCGGTCATATCATCGATTAATTCATTGCATTCTATTCAGTTTTCCACCAAAAAAACAACAGCAATTGAATGTTAGATTGAACGTCTTATTTATTTTCTTTATTTTTGTGTCTTGTTAGTTGAGTTTTCTTTTCGGATTTTAGTCTATAGTGTAGTTTGGTTTTGGTATGTTTTAGGCAATTTTGTCGGCATTCAAACCCTTCAATTTTCATGGAAAATCGAATAAAATAATCAGTTAAGCGGAAAGCGTAGTTTTCAGCATAATTTGATTTTCCGGGAGCCCAATTACCCTGTCCGGGCATTTTCTCGACTGATTACGGGTTTGGTTCTTACCCTATAGTCAATGTTAAAACGACCAGAAATTAGTTCTTTGAAATCCACAAACCGCATTTTTTTTCCATCACTCTTTCAAAGGCAATCCCAACCAAAAAACTGGCTGTGTGTCGACTCAAAAAGCAATTCAAATCTCAAGTCACGAATATTCGTGCTATTTAACGGTAAATTCACTGTCTTTTCTCACTCTTTTTTTATTTTCTCATTCTCTCTATATTCCACAAATTTCAACCCGTTTTGCTGTGTTTCTTTTTCAATACTAGTAAATTTTCTAAACGCAAATTTCAATCGTGGCGATATTTTATGATCTGGAGAAGAAGAAAAAAATGTGTCTCCAATCATCATGAAGACCCAGATCCAGAGAATACATTACAGTCCAGTCACTCGCTCAACTTTGCTATGCCATTGTTTGCTTGGGTACTTTAGCTCTTCCATGGTGAATCACATTGCATAGAATGATGCAATTGAAATTCAATGAAATCTCGAAGTGAACATTTCAAATGAGAAATTTGTTTTGCGCTCAACGATCGGGTGCTGTTTTTCCTTAGATTTTTCTCATATCATTTTTCGCATGTGCCGTAAATAAATTCCATGTTGTTGTTGTTTTTTTTTAAGTGTGGACAATAAACACAAATGGAAAAGTTCAAACTTTATTTCGCTCGGTTGCTTGCTGGTTTATTGGGTTTGCTAGTAGAATAGCCAACCTACGTTGAAGATGGTCGTCTTCTAGTGAATCGAATAAAATTGTAGCAAAAACCTTGGTTGCATTTTGTCCACAGCTGAATTTCGGTGTTTTAAAATACATTCCAATTGTTCACGGTTCCTTTCATTTCTTCCAAATTTTTTCCAGTTTGTGTGTATGTGTCATAAAATTAGCTTCGCGAAACAATTTTATCGATTGCGAATTTATTTGAATTTCCAAATTTTCCGATGCGCATTCAATTCGCCTCTGTGGCACAAGAAAAATCAATACATTTCCATGATATTTCTCATCGTTGCCATATATATCATCGAGATTGTATTTGTTGCGGTTCAAAGCCATTGGAAACTCCAGACATTTCATATTTATTAGTGTGTGCATATGCATTGAACGGGTTGTTTTTGTTTTTGTCTCTTTTTTTTTGGTTATTCGTTGGTTTCAAATCTTTATTTTTCATTCGATTTTCTCCTCTTGCACAGCAAAAATGTGTTTTATTCGTATGCTCAAACTGTGAATAGAATGTGCTCTATATTTGTTGAAAATGCAGTTTGTATTCAAGTCTCAAATTCCAATAAAATCCAAAAGCATGAGTGTTACGTGTGATGGTAAGCCTTTTGGATTGGGTGCCATTGGTTTGCTGTTTTTGTTTGTTTATGTCTTTTTTGTTTCTTCCTCTTCTTTCTTTTTTCTTTTTGGTGCCGACAATGAACATTCTATGCAAGTGCAATAATATATTGAAGTCGCCAACTCTTTGCGGATTTTAGTTTTCTTGTCATAGTTTTCGACAATTTACTGTAAAATAATTATAACATTGCCTGCTGCTTCATCCAACTGGGAGTTTTAGTATTTTTGATTGAAAGTTAAAATCAAAAATCAAACTATGCATTGATTGGATTTCATGTTGTTGTTGTTGCGACGAACCACACTCACACGTCAGCACATGCAATATAGAGGTCTGTCTCGATGTTATGCGATATTTTGAACGGGACGACACGTTGGCACATGATTCAAGTGTCGACCAAAGAATTGTTGAGCTGATTTGTTAGCTTGAGGGCATGTCGATTCGACAATTGCATGCAATCACATTCACAGCAATCCACCGATACCATGCCACTCGCTTTGGACAATTGATTTTCATAATGAAACCATAGTTCCATAAATGGGAATCAATGCCGCATAGTATAATTTCCACATTTTCCGACGAGAGTCAAATGAAAAACAGATCGCAAAAAAAAAACAAAACTCAAAAATAAATCCATAAACAAAACATACGATTTCACGCTGTTTCTCAGCAGTGTTTTTTTTCTGTTCAAATCAGCCACCATATGTCAGGCAAGCAAATTGCTGTTGGTGAGCACTCATGTACACAAAATGCTTTTATTGAGCCATTGTTTCGTGCCGCAAGCACGAAAGACGTGAGCAAAATTTTTCGAATCATTTTCTTTCACCCGAAAATTGAATGACACGGAAATTCAAGTAGCCTAGCAGCAAAGTTGCATTAGCAGTGTGTGTGTGTGTGTGCGGGGAGGAGGTGGTTGTGCATGTAAGTCATACTAGGCTGAGCTATAATGACGCCCTTTATTAATTTTTGCTCAATTAAATTGCCAGCAATTGGATAGCGAAAGGCACATATCAAAAATCTGCGTTGTTGAAAAATAACAAACATAACAAACGTGAAAATAATGGTAAAATGAGTGAAATGAGTGGAGTCATACAGCTCAAAAGTACTTGTTTCCATGACACACAAAAGTGCCTGTTGTACGAAAAATTGTGTGTTTTTGTGTGCACGAGTGTGCGAGTGTGAGTGTGTGTATGAACTTACGTACCAAGTACCCCAATGCCTTAACACGGAAAAACGCTCGCTCATAAATGGTGATGAAGCATGTTTCATATCACAAATATTAGGAATGTTATTTCTTCGCGTCGCAACAATCTTATAATGGTTGCATGGTAAAGGGCACTTGAATGGCGAAAAGGAGGGGGTGCCGAAAGATGAGTGTATTTTGCATTGCAATGTTTTTCCACACCGAAATATTTCATTAGGAATAACGGCGGGCGAGCAAACGAACGAGCAATGGCATATACAATAGCATCATCATTATTATCTGCATCCACTCCAACCTATTCGTATATATCCATATCCATCCAACAGATCCATTCCGCGGTGTGTGTGTGTGTGTATAAATGGTACCGATGCAGAAATCAACCCGCCGCTCAACTCATTGACAGGCAACCCCGGGCGCGATGACTGAGAAACACGAGTGTACCACATCGATCGGGCAAACATACACACACACACACACACACACACACACACAGGCACACACCAAGTGGTACAGCACGCGTAATTTCAACATTTTGCATTTTTGTTGAATGTTGAATACAATTTCTACACTTACATTCCTTCACTTCACTTCATTCACATTTTATTTCCATTTTCCGTCTTTCCATCTCACTGTTAAAGTTTGCCATATTCAGCTTTTTGCGCTTCCTTTAAACAGTTTTGCTTCTGTTGCTGAGTGTGAGCGTAGTTGTGTGTGTGTGTGTTTTTTTTTTATTTTCAACTGCTTCGCAATTTTTTATCTTTTTTTCCAATTTCCGAGACATGTTTATTCAAGAGAGTTTCGTTGAATAGTTATAGCAAGAGAGTCGCGTCTCATGTCTTCAACGATGAACAACAACAACAACAACAACAAATGAAGAATTATGTAAATGACTGCATATGCATGTCATTTACATGCTGCGTACACGTACTTGCATTTTTCTTGTTGCTGTTGTTGTTATTTTGTTTGGCGTGAAGAGCGTGAGGGGCCGCGTGCGCTCGTCTCATGCTCAAGCTCGCTACTCAAGTGGCAAGTTAAATGCTTTCAGCGAACATTTCTTCTTAGCAAATCGATGTGAATTCTTGAAAATCCGTCTACTTTTGCTTATTGTACATTGTACAATGAATAGTGTATATGTATGTAGAATGTAGATATTCATCATTCAATGGCAACGCGCTCATCGCTCACACTGTGTATTGTCTCTATATATTATATTCAGTGTTGAATCAGATCGGCACGCAAAAAAACACACACAATGCACATTCCGAATAGATTTTTTGCATGAGCGAATAATTAAAAGTGCTTAAACAAATCAAGTCGATGGTGTTAAATATTTGAAGTAGTGAAGACCGAAATGTGAAATATCAATTCGTAGCTGCAGACGGATGGAAAAACAAACAGAGTGGTGCAGAGTGGAGAGGGGGAAAGAGGAAGGGGAGAGGGAGGATGGTGGAGGTAGGCGACACCGGCACACAAAAGGAAAGTGTGTAACGACACCGGAGATCGCATCGATGACAAGCAAACGTCTTCAGCACATAACATACCATCATGCGGATGTCGATCAACATTCGGAAATGATTCTAAACAAACAAAACGTCGATTGTGATTCGATTTCAGTTTACCTGATATACATATTGATGTGGCTGTGTGACACTGTTTGCCACTTAGTTTTACTCTATTCATTGGCGTTCCTTGACTTGGCTTCGCATCGCATTCGATTTAACAAAAATGGCTATAAAAAATGCCTGTTCATTGGTGTAATCACTTCAGAAATGGCACAATCCATTGAAATTCCGTCGACAGAGAGTCGATGAGCGAGTTTTGCCAAAATGAATTTCTGGTAAACGAGCGGGCTGACCTGAGCGCAAGGGCAACACGTACGAATGTTCAACGGCTTCAGACACACGGGGAAAAATTAAATTAGTAAAAACAGCAGAGAGACAGACAGAGAGAGAGAGAGAGAGAAAAAGAGACAGAAAGAGACAGAAAGGGAGAACATGGAAAACGGGATGCAGAGGGCGAAAGATGAGCACATTGAGATGTAGAAGTGACAACATCAACAACAACGACGGGCAAAATCCAAAATCAAACCGAAACGAAGGTGGAATAGTGAATAAAGTGGCAAAGAGACACACAGAAAATTTGAACAAATTCAAACGATGTTTGGTATTGTCGCAATGTTGCCAGAACACAGCTAAAATAAATGACTCTACAGTTCCATGTATAGTTCCCAAATCCACACAAAACACAAACACACACACACACACACACACACACACACACACACACACACACACACACACACACACACACACATATATATATATATATATATATATATAAACTTACAGCGAATAAAAAGGCAATTGGCGATTGGTTTTAAGTTCTTGACGAACGAACTTTAAATAGCATTGCAAACTACCTTTTGCCCATTTCGTTCGTTCACTCGAGGTCTCGATCTCTTTATCCCATCTTTCTCTCTCTGTCTTTCTCTTTTTCTCTTCATTTTCCTTCTCCTTCTGCGATTACTGTTCAATTTTTCTTTGTTTGCCTTGGCAAGTGTGTTCATTTGTTCATCGGTTGCTGTTGCAATGTGCAATGCATATAGATTTGGTCGAATTGATGCTCATTCTATTTGGCTTTTTCCTCTTTTTGTTTTGTGTCGTCTGCATCAAGAATAGAAAAATATGCCGAAATCGGAAGAGAGAAAGAGAGAAACCGTTATGAATCGTAAACATACCTGCATTTGGCTGGTTGTATTCACTTTATACAATACACATGTCTTGAGCTACCAAAACCAATTTTAACAATGTTATAGCAATAACTAAAGATATAATAAATTACTGCAATCACTTGACAAAGGACGATGAACGTTACACTGGTAACCTAATAGAATGAGCCCATTCTTCTATCGTCTATTTTTATTTTTATCGTTCGTTTGTTCGTTCGTTCCGTTTTTTTTTTCTTCTTTCAATTTTGGTGCCCCACGAATTATGCACCGATTTTGATCGTTTTTCATTTGTATTTTGTCAATCGATTCTTTGATATTGTTGAACATTTTCCATCGATCGAAGAACACAATAGACAAAAATTAAAAGGGAAAAAAAGGAACAATGTCTTTTTGACGGTTTGATCGATTTGATCAAAACTAAAAAGAAATTAGAGGAGTTTGTGCTCTGTCGTCTTACCGCTTCAGGTTTATAATTTTCACAAGTTTCAAAACCATCAAGATTGGTATCGACGTTCGATAGTCGCCGGCATTGTAATAGTGTAATTGATGTGATTACATACAATCGATATCTCTATCGAACGAGAACGATACGTTCTGTACGTGCAACATACATCGTTTATGTACTTTAAAAACACCAAAACCACACTATGCATTGCCAGATGGAAGAAAGATAAACACTTGGTCAAAACTGATATACAAAACCACGTACACATACAAATCACCGCATATCAAATGCATTAGAATCACATAGAATACGGAGATCGTTCTAGAATCAACATTCGGATGTACACTCTTTTCCAAATGAACTGATCTATTTGACATGTCCAAAACTGATAAATATGAACGAGGATTAATTGAAAATAACTTGACTTGTTCATGTATTTGTGAACGCATACAATGAAGTGTCTCCAGCTCAGTAGTGACAACAATGTTTCACAGCGTGTTGAATGTTGTCGCTGCTGAGCGACAATGATGCAAATCTCGAAGAGGACTGAATTGGTGCATGTCGCTTACAGACGACAACAATGTTGCCGTTACACACGAAGCAGAAAAATGAATGAAGTAATATGTCAATATATTTTGTTGTATGCGTTCACGAAAACATTCAGCGTTGTTGTGAATATGAACGAAGTTTTATTTGTAGTTGCTGTTTTCATGTATTTATGAACACCGGTAACTCATACTTTAGTCATTCACTGCGCACATCATCCTGAATGATAATATTGTTGTCGTTCTTGTGGTACAACACTGTCACTGGGGAACTTTTGTTGTATGTGTTCAAAAATACATGAACACCGCATCTAAAAATAAAACTCTGTTAATATTCACGACAACGTTGAATGTTTTTGTGAACGCATACAACAAAACCTCCTGGCTTTGACATATTACTTTATTCATTTTTTCGGTGTGTATAACAAGACAACATTGTTGTCGTCTGTAAGCGACATGCACCAATTCAGTCCTCTTCGAGATTTGCATCATTGTCGCTCAGCAGCGACAACATTCAACACGCTGTGAAACATTGTTGTCACTACTGAGCTGGAGAAACTTCATTGTATGCGTTCACAAATACATGTACAAGTCAAGTTATTTTCAATTAATCCTCGTTCATATTTATCAGTTTTGGACATGTCAAATAGATCAGTTCATTTGGAAAAGAGTGTACAATCGAATGTTTTCAGTTTTAGGTGAACCAAGAAAACCCCGAACGAACATAGGAAATAGAAGTTCTCTTTTAGAATTAGAAGGCGATGAAGAAAATCCGCTTGAAATTGATTTGCACTTCGATTTGAGCGCTTGTTTATTTTCATTTGTGTTTTGCCGATCCTATTTCAGGTGTTTTAATTTTCAGATTTTTCATACTTTTGTATGATGGATTTGGTTTGGAACATTGTTGAATGCTCTTTGGAGCGTTTTATCGCATTCTTCATGCTGATAGTCAATGCATCTCTCTGGCATTATTTTTTCCATTTATTTTTTTAAATTCAACAAACACACAAAAAAAATCGGTAAAAAATCGATTTCACTGGTATTGTATTTGGTTGGGTTTATTTCTATGCGATTTATTTGTGATTTTTCAAAAAAAAAAAATAGTTGATGTTGTTGCTGCTTTTTCTACTGTGTATTTCGGTTCACTAAATTCATTGTCTGCATAGAGCCGATATAACCAGAGGTATGAACATAAAGAGATTTGGCCCATCTATAAAGTAAACAATGCTAGCGACAAGGCCAAAGTTAATTCTCCGTTTCTCTCAATCTCACAACACAACACATAATCTTTGTGTTATGCTCTGTTCAATTTGGGTGCAACATTGACTAGCTATATCTAAATTTCAAATACGATGCGGACATATTTGTTCTATCTCTCTCTCTCTCTCACCCTCTCTCTCGGTGCCTATTAGTGATGCATTCGAGATTCAAGATGTTTGCCGAAAATACACTTTATCCACATTTGGAGCACAAGGCACATGCACGTGCAATGCACATGAACCACATTTTAGCAAATTTGTAGTTTTGCAATGCGAAAGAGCAACATCAACAGCAATAATACCAACAACAAAACGGTACACTGTTGTTAAAGAGCAAATGGTAAGTTGAAACTCTAAAAATTCGCTTAGATCCTATTACTCTTATGCTAACGCATTCGACGCAAATGCACCATTTCAGAATCCAGACGTTCGTTCAATAGACATGTAGATGTTTTTTTCTTCTCGGGCCCATTATTACAGGTCAAGTGAATGAAGATAGCATTTAGTTGCATTGAAAATGTTTAGTCATCAGTTAAGGCATAATATGCTGAGCTCAGTGCACGGCTCAGTGCTCGATGCACTCGATGCGATAAGCGATCGCTTCATTTTAGTTTAGTTCTTTGTTGTTGTTGTTGTTGTTGGTTTCTTTGGTTTTTTTTTTAAATTTTGGTGTCGGCTTTGGTCTCGAACATCACCCAGTACTTTATGTTCAATGAATTGGCTCAAATTATAAAATCGAACACGAGCAAATGAACAAATAGACAAATGATTTAATGGGCATAATGTGGAAATTGACATGAACAGAGCAAATGGTATTTGAGTTTTGTGTTTGTTTTTAACAAGCCAAAAGAGACTTGCTCATGTCTGAATTTGTTTTGCGTTGTGTTTTTTTTTATTCCTTTCATTCTCTTCACTTTGTAATTTACAGTCGGTTCTCAATTTTTTTGTGCAAAGCAGAGCTCTTATGCGTATTGAACTAAGCACCATACAAATGGCTGCGAGCGGAAAAATCGATAAATTGACAAAAATCACATTTTCACAAATGGTCTATGTATTCCGTTTCATCGATCCTTCTCGATTTGTGTGTTTTTTTTTCTCTTCTGTTACAGTCTCTGTGAGTGTGTTAGACTATACACAGTCTCTTTGTTTATTTTACACAAACCGATCGAGAAAGAAAAAAATATACTATGCACTAGCAAAAAAACTGTTCAAGAGCTGAAAATGTGATGAAAAGGCCTGAATCCAGGCTATCGGACACACAATCCAACAATTACTATTGCAATAAAACCTCAATCGAATCACAAAATGAGAGGTATTTTCTGTTAGATTTTTGTTCAATTGATGCACATTTACACCCAAAGAATAAATTTTCCAGTCATTTTTTGTGGGTCTCGCAGCTCTATACTACTCGCCTCGTCGCCGTTTTTTTTTCTTTTTTGGTATTGCTGTTTGAGCTACTCGTTCTCTTGGGTTTCGAGTGGACTTGTTTTTTTTCCTTTACCAATCCATTTTTTGTTATTCTTCGTCTGTGGAGTTGCACGTATCGTTGCAGTAACAGGAAAAGATGGAATATGAAGTCGACGAAAAATGAACGCGACTTTCGTCTCTATTTTTATTAAGGAGAAAACATCATCATTCCTCCACGCACTGCGAACAAAGATGCGACGCGCTCAAGGTGAAAATTTCAAAAATATCATATTTTTTCCATTCCTTCTATTTTCCTTTAGATTTCTTTCTCACTTGGTTATTTTATGGATATATCTTGGTGTTGTTTTTTTTCTCTCTATTTTACTTCGTTTTTAAAATTCTGATCATTTATTAAGCGCATCGGTGGCACTACATGTTTCTCTCTGTGTCTTTTTTTTGCTGGTTTTCGTTATTCCTTGCTCATGGTTTCTTTTCATCGCATATGTATCGAATGGTTAGTTTGGGCTTTCAGTTAAAAATCTCGATTGTTAGGCTGGTCATCACTCATAACTCATAAATTTCATGATCCGAATGATAATACAAAAAAAAAAGAATACAGAAATTGAAGCGCGCACTAGAACACCACACATACACATCTACCAGTTCACCAATAATCAAGGTCCTGCTAAACTTGGGAATTGGTGTTAAAAATGGTTCGTTAAGTATGGGTTACGTCTGCAGTAACCTTATTTATGTTTAAATGAACGCGTTCAGTTTTTTTTCTTCTCCATTTTGCTGTTGCGTACATTTTTAAAATGAAAAGAATCCAAAACAAAAAAGCGAACAAAAATTATTGGCCATAGCTAGATAACGCGGAACGCGTGAGAGCATCAGCAACAGCAGCAGCAGCAATGTAAAGAAATAGAATTCCATTGAAAGCGGACGAGCTCAAGAGGAAAACTTTCAAATCATTTTGATCGATTCTCTTATTTTTGTATTTTTGTTCCATGATTCGTTTATTCGTTTTGATTGTTGTTGTTTTTGTTTCACAAAGAATCGAATCGTTTTCTCGTCGACCTCTTTTGCTGTTAGTTCAATTGCATTGTATGTGTTGTATGTTGACATGAACAACGACCATTTCTTCTTTTTTTTCCCCAAATACTTACACATATCGTTGTCGATATGACGAGCAACATAAAAACACTGAAACCATTTTTACCAAAATGGACGATTTTGATTGGTTTTTTTTTCCTTCACTATTATTCAGCTAGTGATTTTGATTTTGTGCCATTTTTTTTGCTACTGGTGCTGCTGTCGTTTTGAACTTTCTGTCGTCTGTTTGGTTTTTTGTGTGTTTAAATGCTATTGTTATTGTTGTTGTAGCCTAACACGAAAACCAAGATGAAGTTTTAAGTGATAGCCACTTTATTGTGAAATGTAATTTGAATTAGTATTAACAGCAGAATTGGTTTGAAATAAATAAAATGGCAAAATGTCGAACGAAACGACAACGAAGGAAAAACGGCAGAAAGAGCATGCGACAGAGAGAAAGAGAGAGAGAAAGCGAGCGAGCGAGCGAGCGAGCGAGCGAGTGAGATAGAGAGGAGATATATAACAATGAGACTGTTTATTTGCACAGCATTTTATAATTTTGCCATTCAATTTCGAGTATTTTCATTGTTTGATGGGTTTGGGCAAAAATGAATGCAATCGTCAGAAGCACACATGCACACCACCAATCCATCCATTTGCAGCGACATACACAAAAAAAACACACACACACACAAAACAACTGCTTGACTGCACGGTATCAAGCGGGAAAAAAAGGAGTACTTATCCAAAGTCTAACATGCTCTATAATATATTTTAATTAACTAACAAACAAACAACAAATGTGAGCCGCGCACAATGAATGCAAATCTGATGATAAAATAGACGGTGAAAAAAAATATCACACACACACACACACAGCGCAAATAATAATAGAAAAAAAAGAGACGAGAGAAGGGAAAGAGTGAACGAAAAATGCGACATTTAGTTTTTTTTAAATGTTGTTTTGGATTTTTGCATCGCAGCTTAGTAACAACCAGTTGCAATTGAGAAAATGGCAGCAACAACAAAAATTGAAGCAATCATTGTGCAGTAGCGATTTGATTCGGTGTTTTGTAATTGGAGGTGCGCATAAAATTATATTGACCTTTTCAAGCAAACAAAAAACAAGAGAAAAAAATTATAATGCAACATCGTTTCGCACACCATGTTGTACGCGGTCGCAATAGCAAACTAACTTTTTACACAGATGATTATTTGCTGGCCCTTTTCGTTTGATGTGCTTAAGCCACACTGAACGAGTTGAAAAAAAAGAACAAGACACGGACAACAACGACGACGACGACAACAACGGCGACGACGATTTAATACATAGGCGAGAGAGCAAGAACAATGAGCAGACATGAAAAGATAAACACACTATATGAATACAAAATTAATCAAAGCGCAATTTTTGATCCTGCCATTGTATGTTTTAGTTGCAAAGTGATTCCGTAGTGTTTCAACAATGGTACCACATTCAGAGTGCTCAATGCTTTGCTTTTTCTATACATATTTCATGATTTCGCCGGCTCTGGTTTGCTGTTTTTTGTTGTTGTCTTCTCTTCGTTTTATTACTATTATGTTTTTGGTTGCATTGTATATGTTTCTCTGTGCGTTTCTCTCTCTGTTTTATTCTAATCATTATTGTTATTATTAATACTATTATTTTTATTATTATATCATTTTGGTTCGCGTAATTTTGATGTAATGCATGACGCGCATTCGATAGCAAATGCAAATGCACTCGCTATTCATGTATATTTGTGTGTGTTTATTTTTTTCCAAAGTCAAATCCAAATGAGCGCATTTGTAGACATTGTGTACTGGCAAATGTTTTCTCGCGGGGGAAATGTGGAGGTGGGTGGGTTGGTCGTGGTGAAGCCACAACAACACACATTCAATTAATTACCATCATGAAATATGTTCAATCCACTTTCTAGCTTGGTTGAGTTCAAGAGTATCCAAAATGAGTGTTCAGTTGGTAATTTTCGCTGAATTGAATGTCGACCGGCGTTTTTTTTTCTTACAGTACCATTATCATAAAGGCATTCACTATGGACATTTAATTTAATTGTGTCGGTTTCTTCACTTTCGACGGTCCTTTATTCCATTTTGACGGTATTGTCAGTCGGATCCTTAGAATGTTTTAATTGATTGATCCAATACCACCATTGAATGAATGACTCATTTTTCGCCTCGATGACATTCAAATGTGACGGCTGCAATTATTGTATTCCAATCTTTTTTTTCAGCTTTCAACATTATTTATTTTGTGTTTTTTTGTGTCTGGTTTATATTGTTTGCTTCTGCGGTCGTTTCAAGGAGTTTCATAGCAATTGAAATGGAACAAATGACTCTTAAAGGGTGAATTAAAAAAAAATACATGTTTTCGCTAGGTAAATTATTTTTGCAATTTCCTTATTCCTGGTTGTTGTTATTTACTTTTTATTTTCATCTTGTCGATGAAATCAGCATTTGAACCAAAAAAAATCATATAAATGAACAATCACACTACACAAGTTATAACTCATCGTTTCGAAATTGTCTTTAATAGAAAAAAAATTTCATTACTTTCCCGACTCATTTTTTGTTTGTTTTATATTTTTATCCCGACTTTTTTTTAAATAACCCGGTAATAACGGTTGTTTATTCGCGGTCGCGATACCAAACTACATTAACTAAGACTTTTAATTGTATCATTCAGCCTTTCTCATTGTTGTGCTCATAAATAAATGGGGATGATAAATCTGCCACATTTTTTTTCGGGGTAGTTTCTTCATCAACCCCATAAAATTTGTTTTACAACTGAGAAAATGGTTTAATGAATGATTTTCATTTTTTTAAGGATAAAATGATGTTTTATTTTCATTTACCGACACTCAAAACGCAAAAGTGGTAAATTGAATTTTTTTTTCGTGCAAAATGTTGAAGGTTGTTGTTTTTTTTGGTGGATGGGTGCTATCAAATTAAATGAAAAAAAAATTATTATGGTAATTGGTAATTTGATTTTGGGGTCCGACCGGTCGATTCATAGTTGTGGGGTGTTTTGGTGTGTTTGAACAACCAATGCTAATGATAAATCGCCTACACACCGTCAACCTCACATGAATCTCACCAAAGTAAAAAGTGTTCTATCCTTTCGGTCTCTCTATATTGTGTAAATGTCTCTGTTTCTCATTATTATAATTTCTTTTTCGTATTGAGCGTTTTCAGAGCCATTTTTAGAGGCCCCCGCTGTACAATATATGCCAATTGACAAAACTTGGAGAAAATATTCCAAATCAGATTTGAAACTTTAGATTTTGTGTAATAAAACACAAAACAAAAAAAGAGAATTAAAATGAAACCAAAAATGCCAAAACAAAAGATAAAAAGAAGTCAAAAATGAATAAATAAATGAATTAACTACGATAAAAAAAAGTTATAGTGCTAGCTGTTGCGAAGCAATTGCCTTAATGAGCTCATAGATGATGTGTTTATCATAGATATATGCATGAATATGGCGAGCAACATGTACAACACGGCCCGGGGTCGACTCTCTTGTTCTCACATGGAAATGAAAATACGAGAGAAGAGCTAGTGAGAGCGCTACAATATGAAACTCTCAACACATTTGATGATAGAGCGCATGAAAATACACACACAAACACACTCAGACACAGTCTCTCTTTCACGTCGTTCAAAATTTGTACAGATTCAAAACGCGCTGAAAATACGGTCGTATCGCGCTGCGTTTGCCAGCATTTGGTCGCGTTCCATACAGAAATGGTCTATTTCCAACAAATATTACTTTTGCACATTTACTAGCATTTCCATTGTAATGCATTTCTGATTGTTGGGAAACGCGCACCGATGCCGTCGATTGCAATGGCAAATGCAATGGATGGCAGCTCAAGTAACTACTACTTGGTACACACAACGCATGGATAGAAATTGTTGGGTGCCCAATTCAGCTGCAGTGTGCATCGGGCAGGCACATTTAAGTTCATTTTATTTGCCGATTTTCCAATGCACATTGCAAATGGTGAACCCCGGGAAGAGTTTTATAGTGGCTGGAGCTTAACTGTGGCCTGTCTATCTGTCTTGCTTTCACCGTGTTCATTTTGCTCTCCAGTTTGCCCCAAGTTTTTTTGCCATGTATCGCCACCAAACATGTATATAAACAACAGACACACGAGCACAATGGTCGTGGCTGTTACTAGCTGTTGCTGCCATCCCATTGCATATGCAGTGCATTCGATGGGTTTTTTTGGGTAAAATATTTTTTTTTTCTTGTCTGCAAAAAGCAAGAAATCAGTGCGCGTGTTCAACTCTGTTCCGTTCCGGGACACATGAAACTGAAAAAAAACATACACACGAACGCACACATCACACACATACGCGCACATAGGTACAAGGCAAATAGAATGAAATTGTGTGTTTCTATGCACCTTTTAGGCATGCTTTAAAAAGGAGAATGCGGTGAATGGATGATGATAGATTTGCGCTGTACAATGATATACATTACTGGGCTACGTGTTCCAATGTTCATGCCATACATTTTATCGCAAAAAAAATGATATATGTATATGTATATGCCATACATAGAGCGAAACAACCATACGCACAAGTGTACACCATGGTTTCGATGCACACTCACACAGACGATGAAGGTGCTTCAGCTCATTACATTTGATTTGCATTAATTATTGCTTTTCGGAATGGCCGCTTCGAATGGTTGTATCGCTTTCAAATAAATGTATAATACTTGATTTGGCTGCACTATGCCCAATTGCACATTGGCCAAATACATGTTTGGGCTTCAGTATTTGAACCTTGCCACAAATCCTTGTTATTCAATTTAAACAACAACAAAAAAACGCAAATACTGTACATGAGTTCGATGAAAATCTATGATCCCAAGTTTTGGAATGGGCTAAAACATAATTTTTCAACAGGTTCGACATGTCGGTGTCTTTATTTTTCGCCCCTTCGTCTAGTCTAACAAACAAAACAACGAATTAAAAACAAACATTTCCGACCAATTGAAAATGGATTTATGGATTTTATATTGCACATTTTTTTGGCAATTGATTTGGCTTTTCTTTTCGTTTGTTTATTTGTTTATATATTAAAATGGCTCAAGAATATACTATGCAAGTGTACAGCGTAGAGCGTGCACTGTGCAGTGTACATTGTACAGTGTCGAATGGAAAACTCGTTCAAATGGATTTGAGTTCCAATTCAAAAAGAAAGCCTACGAATTGGCAAGAAATACAAATAAAATGAAACAATAAAAAAACACAACAACCCAACAAGCCAAAGAAAAACAAGCAAAAGAAGAGAGATGCACAATTTGCTGCAACCATATAGTGAATTTAGCAAAAAAAAAAAAAAAAACAAACAAACCAGTTTTCACATATCGCATACAGCAAATTCAAACTGCTGATGATGACATACAGATGAATAAAAAAAAAAAACAAAGTACACACAGCATAACAAAATAGCAAGCGCAACACACTCGCGGAGCCCCATATCCACTTGGTTTGTTGTGTTGCAGTGCATTTTGGCGTTAAAGTTAGTGTGTGCACACAAACATTATATGTCTTCAGTCTCTCTTTTACCACTAATAACACAAACGAAGACACACGTAAAGTGAAACGGCGTGAGGCCAGCCGTAGAAAGGAAATAAACAAGACCAAGCAATGAAGAAAGAATCAAGCAAACAGCAGCAACAGCATCAAACATAACTACAATGTATAAATAAATATATATTGTGTTGATTCAAAATTTTCAAACGGATTGATGCGGATATATTCAACACAAATGCAACTACAGATTTGATTTATAACATTCTATAAATCTTATTCGGTTTATACTGTAGTAATTTATGTGAATGCAATTGTAATCATGTTTTATTTGTGGAACTACTACACCAGTCATTAAATGATATAAATAAGTAAAAAAACCTTCTTATTCTGGTGTAAAATTGCGTTTTATTCGCAAACGTTTTCGAATTGTAATGTTAAAATGATGAAAAACTGGAAAGGGGCTGCGACCTGTGTGACCTACGACCTCACTAATAAATACGACAGAGCTGAGCATCATTGGCTTAAGCAACGGTTTGCTAACAAGTGAATGAGCGGAGTGTCAGCAGTTTCGGGGAGAAAAAAATCGAATGATTTGAAATGATTCAAAAGTGGTCAATGCATGCAGACGAGTTAGAGCGCGTGATGAGTACATCTCTGACAATAACATCTCTACTGAACATTGAGACACACCGCTTTGCTGCAGAATCTGATATGATGAGGAAAAGATAGAAACTTTACTCTATTTTATTGAATATTCTATTGAAATGAGGATGCATCGTGTTGAAACAATTTTGATAACTTCATTAAAAATGCGTCGAACCGTATTTTTGTTGTTGTTCAAATTGAATTTGCCTAGGGGATGCTTGGTAACACACACACACACACACACAGTTCCCTCATTCTCCCTGTCTCTTCATTTCACTTGCTTTGAAGTGTACGTATCGTCGGGTGCATTCGTCAAAATGCGTCAAATACGAGAGTAATTCATCATCAACGTCAACCTCCAACCAATTTGAGCTCTACGGATTGATGAATTTAGATGGGCAAATTGGGACCTTGTATATAAAATATAACATCAACATGAGCATTTAATGTGGATTCAATTCAACAGACTACGATTGGATAAAAAGATGTGGACATTGCCAGCTTATGCGAGGCTAACAACGCATGGACAACAAAAACATCAACATCAACATCAACAACTATACGACGACGATGACGAAAAAAACAACAACTGAGCCTTGTGTAATGTAGTCCATATCAAAGTGCACACAAATGCAATTGCCCACTTTGTAATGTAAGAGATGGAATCCCGAGGAAATGGGCATTCATCGATACATATACACATAGCCATTTCGGTTGGTTTCATGTCATTCCACTCACTCTATCTCTGTCATTTGTTTGTTTCCTCTGAGCATTCAGTGTAAGTCTGTCTCATTCAACGAAACACACCATCATGGGACAGGAGAGTGAGAGAGAGAGGGAGAGAGAGAGAGAGAGAGAGAGAGAGAGAGTGTGTGATGGCACTTGTGTGCTGCTCGCATTTATTTGTGCTCACTTTGGCTGTTGACAAAACTGTTTGCCTCTGCTGCTGCCGCTGCATGAAAATAAGCACCAACACGATGCTATGTGCGAACAAGCGAACCAGCGACCATGTGTTGTTTGTGTGCATATTCTCAGCTGTGCACTGTGGTTGCCGGTGTTGGTGTGTATTATATGTATAAGCCGGCTCACATTCATGGCACACCAAATCGATCTCTTTGTCGCTGATTTTGTTTCATATCTACCAGTTTTAGTGTTCAGGTTCTTGTTTGCTTTTTTTCCTCGACGTGTTTTTTTTTCTTCTCTCTGCCGTTTACTTGGCTCGCTTTTTTTTCATTCTCTTTGTCTCTCGGTCCCTCTTGGACCCTCTCTCAGTCGCTATATATTCATCGGTTTAATTGTATTGTATTGGCTTTATTTGTAATCACTCTCTTTTTTTTGTGTATGTGTGATGAAATTAAAGTGGTTCTTCTTTTATTCATTCGTTGCTTTTAGCTGCGTGGAAAAGGGCTAAGAAGCTCCTAATTTAATACGAAAAAGATATGTAAACGATATGAAAGTCTAGCACACACATTTTCAGCTAGAAACATGTAAATGCATGTCAAAAAAAAATTCATACGATTTTATGAGCCCCCAAAAAGCACTGGAGGCAAGGTTGCTTGTCTTCCACATCGATGGCTGATGGCAATCGGTTGTTGTTGCTGGTGTATGTTATTTTTTTCAGATGTGGGCAAATTGTTATTTTCATTATTGCTTTTTTCGCCTCAAAATTCAGTTCATCTTCGTTTTTTTTTCTTTTCTTTTCTTCTCTTCTCTTCTCTTCTCTTCTCTTCTCTTTCTTCTTTCTCTCGTTCATTTCACTCCGTTGTTTGTTTGTTTTTTATTTTTGTGTGTACGGTGAGCGTGTGTGTGTGTGGACTTTCTTTAAATGCATATGGTAAAAGCAGTTTTGGTCTGTTTCACATTAAAATGAATTTCATGAGTGAGCCTATGCTTAAACGAATACGAGATGAAAACAGAAAAAATGATGACAACGAAATAAAAGTCACTATTGGGAAATATATGTATCAAAAACAGTCAGCGCCCGTTTCGTACACCCAAAAACGATGTTTAAGGCACATGCAATTGCCCGGAATTTTTTTTAAATCCGTTTGGATCATATGCAACAACAATAACAAAACATGGATGAAAGAATAAGAGAAACGAAACCTTAAACCAAATCGTCTATTACAATTAAAGTCAGCAATAATGTTTCAAATTCATTTGGTTTGAGCTGTACATTTTGATTCGCACTTTGCATTTTGCTTGCCGTATGTGTTTAGGCACAGTTTTGCTGTTGCTATTATAATGTGCGCGAGCAAATGAGTCTGTATGTTTTTTCCCCTTCTCTCCCTTTTTTCCATTCTCTTCTCTGCTTTTGAGTTGTTGTTGTTTTTTTTTTGTTGAAATTCATGCACTTCTATCCACGAACCAAGCCGAGTTATTATGTGCACAGTCCCTAAAATATACAATGTTATTATAAAGATACATGCCGAACGAATTCTTGTGTAATGGTGTATGCAACTGCGAATGCGAATAAGATGTGCAAAACAACAACAACGACCAACGAAATAAAAAAGATCATCAAACAACACACAACAAATATATGAAATCAACGAAGTAACTAAAGCTTGAACAGTTTTCATATTCGTATGCAGATCATTTTGGTTTGTTGTTGCCATTAAATTTTGTGTGTGTGCTCTGTGTGCGCGTCGCTATCTCTCTCTCTCTCTCTCTCTCTCTTCTCTCTCTCTCTCTCTCTCTCTCTCTCTCTCTCTCTCTCTCTCTCTCTCTATGTTCATTTGTGGCTTGGCCAAGTGAAAATGGGCTGAAGACTCTCACAAACGAAACGGTGTGGATTTTCTATTGCACATTCTATGTGCATATAATCGCCAAACGCGAGCACGGCACTCGATTACTTTGTTTGCATAAAAGTGCCCCATGTTTAGCTACACATTGAACGAACGAACTAACTAACGAGCGAGCGAGCTGAGAAAAAAAAAACATAAATACAAACACGCACACACACGCCAGAACAGAAAGAGTGAGAAACAACATATAACAAAAATTGATTATCCAAATAGAAAGCGAGTGACGTGATTGCCAGCCGTTTGCCGCTGAAGTTTGTCAAAATTGGAATCAACTCGCTTGAAAATCGAGTCTCTTGGGAATGGCGCATATATGCTTAAATATGCTTATAGTTACACGCCGAGTGCAAATTATTATTATTGCGATTCGCTCGCAATTCTGCGTTATAATAATTTTTTTCGCTCGCTCGCTCGTTTGCTCTCTGTTTCGTTTGTTTTTTTTCTGCATTTCGTTCAATTATTCGTTTATTCAGTTGCTGTTGCTCTCAGCACTCAACTTGATTTCTGTTCCATTCTCGCTCGCTCTTTAGCGTTCTGGACTCCCTTGACTTTGCTAGTTGTTTACATGTTAATTTATAGGCTTCTCTATAAAGTTCGTAATTTCAATGCCTTTTACAAAATAAAGTACATTGCGATTTGTGTATTATATGTTGTGTGTGTTTTTTTTATTCGCTATTTTTCACACTCACGTCTCTGTCACTCTTTCTCTCGTGATGGGTATTATTGCTTGGTTCGTTCATTCATTCTTTTGGGTTTGCCATACCATTCGTTTGCCGACTGCTCGGTTGCATTTAAAGAGTCGCAAAGAAAAACAAGGAAAAGAATTAGTGACTTTATTTTTGATTTACACTTGACAGAAGCAGCAGCAGCAGCAGCAGCAGCAGCAGCAGCAGCGACAGCAGAGAAAAAAACGACAACCGAAACAGATTACACAAAAGTACTCTCTTGCACAAATGCAAACTAAAGAAATTGAACGGCAAACAAAATGCCCATTTCGAGCAGAAAAAGAAACCGAATCATTTATTTTGTGTTGATTCGTTGACAAATAACGAAAGAATCCATGGGAATGGACCAACCAAACACCAAAATCGATGATCTTTCATTCTTAAGAAAAGTACCAGAGAAGAAAAAAAAAACAGAAACGAAATAGGAAAAAAAAAATATATATAACTGAACGAAGAGCAACGAGAAAAGATTTTCATCATGGCCTCGGATATATATTTGATGTGTGCGTTTTTCCGCTTTTTTTTTATTTCTGAATACTCTAACATGGAACAGTCAACACACATTATACCGGCTCGGATACCATAGTGTGGATACATACAAAAGAAAAAGAAGAAGCAGAAGAACGCTATTTGACGAAATTAATCGAAAACTCAGCACTTTTTTGGGTTGGCCGTATGTAGTATGGCAAGCAACACACAAAAAAATACCCGAATCGGGATACAATACGATGTTATACACATTGAACGAGCTGAATAAACATACTCGAAAACATCAAAAATAAAAGACGCAGTACACACTTGAGCTCAAACAACAAAAAAGCCCGGTGAAAAAAGGGAGAGAAATGTACGAAAAACACACCATGTATAAACAAAATATGTACAACAACCAGCAACAACACCTTCGAAATTTTTATATATGCTGATATTACTGTTATTATTTTCATTTGCCGGTGTTGTTGGTGGTGCTGCTATTGTCCCGGTTGTTGTCGCCGTTGTTGCCGTCAACGTTGTCGTTATCATTGTGTGTTGTTGTTGGCATAGTTGCCAACGTATGGGGCCGTCACATCGAGAGTGCTATATTTTACAAAGGAATAACGCGATTTTTGTATACATCATCGTAGAAACGACCCGGCTTCGACATGCACATACACAGCACATTCGCATGTATGCGACACGTAACTGAATTCAAGAGTTGCATATGAGAAAAGCACCCAAAGTAAATAAAACACAGGCGTAAAACACACCAGGAGAAGAGCCAAATACAAAATCTCTCCCATGCTATATGTATACGTCTACATTGCAATTGTTCACGGCAGTGCCAACAAGAGAAAAAGACCGCACTGAGACTACAACAACATATACAATCATCGAAAATCATAATCATTTTTCGCGTGGAGTCTGATGGGTTTCGTTGTTGTTTGAAATGCAGTTGCGAAAAAAATGCCATTTTTGTACGCTTTGAAAACAAAAAGTGTGTTTTTGTTCTTTGGTGTGTTCGTTCTAAAATCTTCGGTACTAAACATTGTATACGAATCCAATTTGATACAGAGGAAACCTGAACAATTAATAACTTTTTTTTTTAAACATTGACGTTATAAATCCAAATGACTCACATTAAACGATGGTGAAATGTGCACGAGGTGGTCCCAGGAGATATATTTATATATATCGATGGTTTTTATGCGCTGCCATTTGATTCCTTGAAGAGTGTACAAGTGTTCCACTTTGATGTATTTAATATTATTATCGAATCCCAAGTAATTTGATTCAATTCGCGTTCATTACTACTACGTATGGGTCGCCGAAAATCGAAGATGTTGATGACGATGACAACGGCAACGGCAACGACAACAGCAACAAAGAACCAAAGACAGACAGCAAGCAGAGAGCGAAAAAAGAAATGGTGGCGCGGTATGTGCGGTGCGGAATTACAGTACCCAAAAACAGAAACATTCAGTAAAATCTAATTAAAATGCATACAGCAGACGCACATACACTCACTGCCATTCGACTCGGTTCGGATTTTCGATTCTCATTGTTGGAAATCAAGACACGATTTTTCGATTTTTCCACTTGGTATCATTTTTCTCCCCGCGGTACTATACCGGGACACACGAAGACACGAAGTAACGAAGACACCATTGAAAGGAGGAAGCGAGCAAACGAGCGAACGAGCGAATGAGAGAGAGAGAGAGAGAGAGAGAGAAAGAAAAAGAAAGAGCAAAATAAGAGAAAAAGAATGCAAGTGAATTGTGGAGTGAACTGTGGAATATACTCGAACTTCGCCTATCTGTCGTTGTAATTGAAAGCTGGGCATGAGCATATACACACAAATGGCCGAAAAATCATACAACGACGAGTAAAACTAGGCAGTCAGGCCAACACATCCAATCCAGCACTACGCAGTAACCTTCGTAATGTTAAAATATGTAACTGAAAACAAAACTGTTTTTTTCATTCTTTTTTCTACAATTTTAATCCATAGATATGACACAACGACATCGAGCTCAACCGACGCAACAGCAAAGACTAAAAATGAGTGATTTTGTGTGTGTGTGTGCTCGCTGCTCGTGTGTTTCCTTTTTTTTAAACAAAGTCTGGAAATTTATACAGAGTTAGCAACAGTAGCCTTTTCATTTAACAGTAGCCAAAAAAAAATATATAAAATAAATGGATTGAGACATCGAGAAGATTTGAATATTGTTTAGCGGCATCAAACATTGGGAAATAGATTTTTTATCCCTTCATAATGGATTTGATCCCTTCACATTACCTTGTGCCAAATTTAGAACATAAATAAAAACACGTTGATGCATTTTTCAGAAGGTCAAAATGAAAATGGCAACCCAGGCAAGCCAACAACAACAGAGAGAAATAAAAAACGCTTTCACGCTGTCATGGCGAATGCGAGTAAATATTTCGGCTGTCGAATAAAAAGCAAACATTAAAATACAGATCTAGATAGATATATATCCACTTGAACCGTCGTTGTGCTATACATAAACGCACGTCTCTTTCGTTCTAACGGCTTGCCTCATCGCTCGTTTACTCCGCAATCGATTATAAAAGTTATAATGAGAATGCAACCACTGTCTTTTCTATCGAACCGTTTTTAATGTATCGCAGCGAGAGCACATCAAAAATAATATCATATGATTGGCATGGCATGGCATGGTACGGTTTGTTGTGGCTGTGTAGTGGTGAAGCGGTTTGTCGGTTCGTTCTTCTTCTTTATTTCATTCTTTTTCTCTTTTTCTTTCTCTGTCTCTCGCTCGGTCTCATTTTCGCGATCTCGTTTCTGTTTTTATGTTGATTCCCTTTGTGATGTTGTTTTCATACATACATTTTGGTTCACAGTTGATTCTTTCAACTCTTATGATTATCGAATTTGAGCGTGTACATTTATGTATGTGCTTTGGCTTGTACTTGGAACAGCATCGATTCAATTTTTTGTTTAAACATGATTGCGTTCGTTTTGTCACGATTCTTCCCAGCGTTTTTGTTTTGTTTTTTTTTTTTGTGTGCCTCAGTATTTTAGCCGATTGCGAAAATAAAATGATATATTCAATTCAAATTCAAAGGGATAATTGACGGAACAAATGTGGGTGAGTTTCGTTGCCTTCACACAGCCACATTAATATGCATATGCATATGCATAAATGAAACCAATTGAATTGAAATTGATGAAAACAAAGCGAAGCAGCCACAGAATATTATATTCAATAGAGCCAGGCAGAACAACAGCGGGCGGCTGCAAACGGCAACAAAAGAACAGGCACATACGAATGTTGTTCACACTGCTGTTTCGAATCAAACGAATCGGGATTTTATACACACAGCTGATGCATATACGCAATGTTCACGCGCACAATCACAATCACAATCAAAATAAAAACACAAATCAACCGTATATGATTCAATGTATCGATGTTGATTGAATTCAATGGCATCGAGCCCACGAACTCCGAAACTGCCTGCTTCAATGCATTCCAAATGCATAGACATTTTTTTTATCAATAATATACAAATAAAACTGTTAGAAATTTAAATAGATGATGATTTCTCACTGCATAAAATGTTCATTGTGTCAACGGATAACAATCATTTGAATTGATCATTTTCGGATTCAACCGGTCTCGGTTGTGATGAATCACACGAATGTCGTGTTGGGAAGAAGAACATTGTCAATTGCATGTATGTGAGATGGAGACAAGACAATTGAACCAGATGAGCGAGCGAGCTGGCGGTACGAAGCAAGGCCAAGAGCGGTACGGTGCGGTGAAACGGAGAGAACGTGTCGATCGACAAAACGGAGAAAACACACAGAGCAAATTTTCACGAAATGCACCGAACATGACAAGATTGGACGTGGTTCCGTGGATACGTCGTTTCAGCTGTATGTTTCATTTCTGCGCAACAATGTATATCGTATTCCCGTTTCGCACACGTACAGATAAACACACACACACACACACACACATGCATACCAGAGGGCCCATCTATATGTGGCCGGAATACCAATACATTGCCAACAAAATCATATGGCCAACAAATACATTGACCGACACATCGTGTACAAACACGCAACAGCAATCAAAACATAACCATTTTCGATTGTGTGCAATACACAACAATGGCACAGCAGAAGCAGCAGTGTGCATACGGTTGTGGATGTTGTGGAATAATTGTCGGTGTGCGTGCTCAAAGTAGGGGAATACTTATTCGATTGTGTATACACTGTTTTTCAGATGTGATCTGTATGGTTGTATGGTGATGTGGTGCGTGTGTGTTTGTGTGTCTTGTGCCAATGTAACAACTGAGTTGTGCTGAACGCTAAGCGCTGAACGCTGTGTATGCGAACAACATTCGACATCGAATCGAATAGAACCGTATATTCGACGGTGAAAACGTATAAAAGGAAGAGACACAATGCCGGCCGGGTTAGTCACACTATAGAATTGCTGGTATTCGTATCGTTTTGTTATTGGTTTCAAACTAACAAATTTCCAATTTAATCATAATTTTTTTTATATATATATATATTGTATAAATTACACAAACTCAAAATCAAATCAACAATTCGCAAGAAGAAAAACACAAAAATTATACACGCGGAACATTTTTTGAAGTCGGGAAATAAAATTTAAAACAAAAAAAAACTTGCATTCAAAAACACACACAAATTTCCACAAATCGACCAAAATTGTTCTGTTTCGTTTTTAAAAAAAATTCGGTTGCGAGAAGAGTTAAACGATCAATTGTTTTCAAACGAACAAAAAAAGAAGAAAAAATCAAATTAATCGAACTTTTAGCGAGAGAACGCTACATTCAATTGTTAAAAACGAAGCATTTGTTGAAATAATACAGCAACAACAACAACAACAACAAAATTATCGTATAAGTGTAAAAATTATTTTTTTTTTCTGTATGTTATTTTTGAAAGTGTTTCTTTGGAGAAGAAATGCTACTGAGGAAATAAAAAAATCCATCAAGTTACAAAAACACAAAAAAAACAAGACGACATCGAACGTCAATCGGGCCATTCGAAGCAAGTTTAAGAGATTTCGATAACGAACGAGAGACACTTGAACTAATTTGATTGTTTTTTTCCCCGGTTTGTTTCGATTAAAATCAATAAAAAAACAACAACCGATTCAAATCCTCTAAAACATTTTACCAAAAACCAAAACCTAACTCTTTTACAACATTTTTAGCTTGGAAAGCACAAACAAAAAACAAAAACACATAAAAAAAACTCCTAAGCACATAAACGAAAACGATAAAAAACACATTTAAAAATTAATAACAAATTAACTAATTAATCAAACCGAAAAACACAGTTTGAACCGATTTCCATGTTAATCAATCCACTTGAACAATTTGAGCCGTTGAATTTTATGTAAAACATTGTGTGTACGTTTGTAATTGTAATATTCGTGTATTTTATCCAGACAAAAACAAAAATTAATTAAGAAGCAAGACAAGAACAAAATCAAGGACCAGAGACACTATTTTAACAAAGTTTGGTAAATTAATGTGAATCTCAACAATTCATTTCGTCAGTAAATGAAAAACGTTGTATAAAAAAATAAGAGAGACTCTCTATCGAAGACATACAACAACAACAAAAAACTCTGTACATTGAAATGCGTATGCAAACTAATAAACTCTGTATATTTCAAAGTAAATCGATGTGATCATTGAGTGCTGTGACAAAATCAACAACAACAACAAATTGCGAAAAAGGTTTCTTTTAAAAAGTAGCTTGTAAAGTAAAACACAAAAATCTAAAAAAAAACAACCAACCAACCAACACATACACACAACCGACCACCAAGAAACGATTTGATTGATGAATGAATCTAACGAAGAGAAGAAGGAAAAAAGCACTCAATTAAAAACCCCCCACAAAAAAAGTGTAACGAATTGTTATTGAAACGGAGGAATTTTGTGAATAAAAGAGAGTATTTGTTGAGCGCGGCACACACAAACACACAAGAACGACCAATAAAATCGATTCGAGCCACAACAGCAACTGTTTGCAAAATTGTGTATGTACGCGAAACGAAAAACACGACGAAATCGAAACGACACATCGCACGGCCAGCTGATGTTAAGTTGATACTCATTTCTAGTCGCTCAGAACATTAGATTCCGGAGGGTGTAGAATTATAAGGCAAGTCTACAGTCCAAAGGTGCATTTGCCCCGTAAAACCAACACAAAACAAAAATTCGAATCCTGAAAGCCAGCCGAAGAAATACTCCGAAGTTACATAGACGCCGCACTATTGTTCGGGTTTGTTCTTCGACGAACGCATTCCGGTGAATTGACCTCCCTCAAAATAACCAACGTAGGAACAACAACAACAAAAAACGACATCGTTTTGCTACACCGTGCACTGCAAACACAAAAACATTTCCAAAATTGACGACGTGATAGAAGAAGTGATGAAAATGGAAGTGCTACCCGTTCAGAACCAATTTCAAGGACAGTTTGGTGTGATGGGCTCATCCAAAATAAAAGGTATGTAGATATTTTCTTATTTTGTTCATTTCTATTCTCTGGCTCCAACGGTATTCGCCGTGTTATTTTTAGACACAGTTTCCAATTGTTTTTTGTTGTTTCCATTTTGTCCCTTTGTCTTTATGATGTTCGTTCTTCGTTCGTCGTTCGTTCCGTCATTTGGTTGTTCATCGTGTTTTTTCTTCATTCACTTTCTCTCGGTTCTCTCTGTTGCTGACTCGGAAGATCATGACGATAAAATGCCATCAGAAAAAAGGGTTTTTTTTCGATTGCCTTGAAACTTTCAACCACCTCTCAGATGCTCCATCTCTCTTACAAGTTCATGCCACTCATTTTCATTTTGCCAGCGAAATTTTTCGTTTTTCTCACTTTACCTTCGTCCATTTGTTATTAGGCAGAAAGTAGTAAAAATAGCCATTTTTTGGCAAGCCAAGCAAACAAGAAATGCAGAAAAAGGTTCCACGCACCACACAAAAAACAACAAACCAACCAACATCTATCCAATCACTTTGAGAGCGGTCATTTCATGTGCTAAGCTCTTCGCTGTGTAGCAAATTGTTTGCTGATGCTGTGCTCGGTTGTGCGTGTGCGAGAGTGTTTTTTTTTCTTTGCTCCCCCGTGCAACGAACAATAAATATTACATCAGACAAAAATGAATCATTAACGTTTCGATAAGCGTGCGGAATATTGTGCTGATGAAAAGAAAAAAAAACTTCATCTGTAGCTCTACAGCATCTAGAGAAAGAGTGGCACACGAACAAAATTGCAAAAACAAAAATTAATAAAATATTCTGAGGGTGAACGGTAGCACTTTTTTTTTGTCGTCGTTGTTCGTCCCTCTTTTGGTCGATGTGTTGCTGTAAGCGGTTTGTCTCTTCGTGTGAACCTCATTATGCTGGGGCTTTGTGACAAACGAAACAGCAGAAAAAAACACACACACACAAAATTGCAACCGAAAAAATAAAATCCAACGAAAAAAAAAAATCAGTTTCGCTTTTATCCGCTGTCAAAAGCGATTCGCAGACCCGATAAATTCACACTTATAAATATTGCATGTTGAAATTTGCTTTTTTTCGTGTTTGTTTTTTGAGTTTGGTTGTTGTTGTTGTTGTTATGCGGCTTTTCATTGTTCACTGAGAGAGTTGGCTGCCAGTGACTGTGCGAGGTTTTTTTGATCGCATGCAATTTTAATGAAATGTCATCGAATAAAAGGTCTGACTCTTTAATAAGTTAAAGTGATTGCAAGCGTACAGTCAAACACACAAAAACACACACACAAACGCACATTTTCTCATCGGCGAAAGAGCCGACTGTGAGTCACCTTAATTTGATTCGTTTTTTTTCCCTTCATCATGTCGTTGCCGTCGATAGTTAAGAAAAACATGACTCTCTTCTAATTTCGAATGGTAAATTATTGCAATGCGTGGCTCATTGTCGCAATCATTGAAAACGAAACTGAATTTTATATGGAGATTGAGAGTTCAGCGACTTCTACGTGAAAGATAGAGAGAGAAAGAAAAAAAAGCGTCGTAAAGTTTTTTTTTTATTCAATACAATATATTTGATTCCATTTCTTCGTCATCCGCGGTGAATCATTGTTTCAAAAATAAATTCGCTATCGATATTTATTTGATTTGATAGAAGTCCCACCCTTCGCAATGTATTTTGACGCGTTCTTTGATTTCTTTCGGTTTTATTTCTCATTATATATGTTTAAAAAAATTATACGATGAATTGTATTTTTTTTTTAATCGAAGGACAAAGATATGGAAAATAAAAGCAAATTGATTCAAATATTAGAGACAAAAAATGAATCAGCTTCAGAAAATTTTCCATTGTCATTAGAACTTTTCTATTTTCGGGGTGATATGATGTTTTTTTGGCTTGAGACAAAACAAAACTATCACTTTGGTGCATAATTTTTGTTTAGTTTAGCTTTTATTTTCGATTAATTTTCTGTCCAACCTGAAAAATGATTCAACCACACAAACCACACAAAACATACACACACACAAACTCACACAAACCATCGAAATTCAAATGGGAATTTTCGAAAGAAATTTCTTTAATCATAGACTTTGGGAAGTTTCCATACTTATTATCCAGACCTAATGGTACATTTATTCCATACACAAACACAAAAAAACATTGCATAAATGCATTAAAACGTCCAAGGAAAAATACCGAATAGAAAACAACAACAGAATAACAAATAACAGAAAAAAAAATTGGAAAAAAAATAAACGATGGAAAGAGGTGCAAATATACAAATTTTGAATCAACAATAATCGACCTGACCGAACAAACCGAACGAATGAACGAAACAAAACGAAAAAAAAACAATAATGTCGAACTGTTAAAATTACAGATGGACATGCAATCCATCGACTAATCGCTTTTGATGGAAAAGATCTTATACACATAAAAAATTTACCAAAAAAAAACATCTGATTAATGGGGAGTGGGTGAATCGGCGTACCGGCTTACATTGTGTCTTTTCTAATTGGCTTGAGCTTTCCGTAAATTTATTGAAAAAACAACAACAACTCTCTTTCTCTGTGTGTCTTGCGTTTGAAATTTTCTACGAGGTAAAAACGGTAGCGCTAGCACGGATCAAGCTAAAGCGCGTTCAACGCTTGCCACAAGACACACGAAAGAAGAAAAAAAAAACACCAACTGACACAGGCAAATATATACACTACACAACACATTAAAGAGATAACAACATACAATCGTAATGGTCATAAAAGTGTTTAAATATTTACATATATCTTGTATAAGTTTGTTTTGTTTTTTTTTGTGTTGTTGTTGTTGCTATATTTTGCTTTGTTCTCTGGGTTGTGTGTTCACTGTTCAATGTTGCTTTGTTATCGTCTCTATCTATGTATCACATGTAAAGTGCATGCCCAAACAAAGTGTTTTGTTTTTGGTGTGTGTGTGTGTGTTTTTTTTTGCTATATTCATATTTGTTTCGCACAAAAACCAAGCGCTTTACGCTTAAGCGCATTGAAACAATGTTAAGCTTCTTTTCAATCGTATGACATTTCAAATATGTTTGAGACTGGTTTAGAAAATTGCACGCGATTCAAATGGAAAAGTGACGAAAAAAAACACATGAAAAATTTCATTATTTAAGCTGTTTGTATTCACTTGGCAGTTTTTTTTTTGTTCACCCGCCCGTCAATTACCATTGCTGCTGAGAGTCAATTTGACATGGCCTATAGATTCACTCTCGCAATATGCAGAGGCTCAAACTATGGCATCGTCGTTCGTTGTGACGGTTTTATTTCGATAAATATGAGCTAATTCTGAGTTTTAACATTTTCATTGAAGTTGGATTTAACGACACCAAAACCAGAATACAAAAAATTGCTACACACATCTTTTTTTTTGATGGGCTTTGTTTGTGCGACTGGATAGAATAGATGAGTTAAATATTTCCATCAACAACAACAACAACAAATGTACGTTTTTGTTCTTGTCATTCAGCAGCTTCGCTCATTCAAAGTCAACACACAATGAATAAATAATTAAAATTTGTTTTCGTCAATATTCTATAGAAGTTGCCACTAGATCGCATTCATTAGTAGCGCTGCGGCTGCTGAGTGCTGATACATGGGCTTTTTAGTTTGTTCATATGCAAACCACATGTGCAAATTATGGGCTGAACTGAGCTGCCACTATGCTGTTAGACAAATAGGAAATAGTTTATAATAAGCCGCAATTTAACACACACAACATGCTCGAATGTGAATGAGACTGACCGAACTACGGAACGAATCAGGCAAAACAGTGTCCGCAACTCGTCGAGTTTGAAGTGGCAGCTTTTGCATCACATCAATTTTCGAATAAAAGATACGCCGAAGAGAAAAATGGAAGAGAAAGAGAACAACGGGGGAAAAATGCATAAAAATGTATTTAATGCGAGGAGAGAAAACAATTAATAATAAATACGAGAATATATTAAACACGGTCAATAAAAGTAGTCATTTTTTTTCATTTTTCATCGATAGTCGCATATGCTAAACAGCTGTTTTTTTGTCGCGCTATGCACAAAACAGCTGCTTCCTTGAGCATATCCATTTCTGGAGAGCGTTACAGAGCGCGCACAAACGCACATATACTCAAGTCACATCATTTGTGAGTGGCTGTATTTGGAATGTGACTTCGTCGTCTTTTTTTATATTCGGGAAAATTGCTTCTCAAATTATGTCAGCAAATAATCATAGTCACACACCAGTTTTGTAGCAATAATCAGTGGGTACTGACACTGGCACCACCACCATTGGCACAACCGTCCGCACCATTTTTCATCTCACAATATGATACAATTTTTGCTGGTGTTTTTTTTTTATTTGGTTTTTGTATGCTCATTTTTTTTGTCTATAAAAATCGAAATGACACAGGAAAAAAATTGTTTACTGAAAAAAAGCACGCTGCATAAACAATTACTGATAAATTGTTTGCGAAATAAAAAAAAAATCACAAACGAACCAAAATAAAAAAATAACAGATGAACTACACATACGTCAATATATCTTGATTCTTTGCATTTGCTTTTGCCACAAGAGAGATAACGGACGGATTTTTTTTTTTTGTTATTTCGCAAACACCATTCAATGCTCACAATCACACGTTGATGTTTGTTTAATATGAAGCGGCCGATTGTGAATATGATATGCGAAACATTTTGTGCGCTGCCCCGCACTGATTGATTATGATTTAAATTTTTATTCTCGTAGCGGAAAAGAAATGAAGCAAAGAGCAAACAAGTATACAAGGATACATCCGAAGTAAATTGATGTTTATCACACATGAAAACGAAAAAAAACAACAATAAAAACAATTGTACTGGGTTTTGTCGCTTTCAATGTCTAATTGGTTTGAATGTA
This sequence comes from Aphidoletes aphidimyza, assembly GCA_030463065.1. Lineage (NCBI taxonomy): Eukaryota > Metazoa > Arthropoda > Insecta > Diptera > Cecidomyiidae > Aphidoletes > Aphidoletes aphidimyza. The sequence continues at coordinate 10,820,687 of CM059998.1, read as the reverse complement.
GATACCGATTTAAAAATGCCCCGTTTCGCTATCTAACTCTCTGTTTCGCTCTATTATTCATCATTCAGTGCACATGAATCTGAAACAGCAACACATATTCTATAAATAGATGCGTAAAAAGCATTTCAAGTATCATTAAATTTATTTATCATTCCGAGTGAGTTTTTGATTCAAACGTTATGGCACTCGCATTCGTTCTCATTCTCTCTGCCTCTTTCGCGCTCGCTCGCTGGCTCCCTCGCTCTCACGTGATTATTTGAGCAAACGAACCGAGCGCACCGAAAAGACGTGTGCAATTCATGAAAATGGCTTTTGCCAATTGGTTTGGATGGTGCACACGCTGTTTGTGTCAGTTGATTTTTTTTATTTATTTTTTTTTTTTATACGAAATTGAAATAATTGACCGTGTATTTTTGTGTGTACCACATGATGTATGTGCATGAGCGAGAGCGAAAGGAATATGGTGCTGAACATCATACAGAGAACACTTAAACGACGTTCGCTTCGGCTGAATTATCTTTTTTTCTTGTACTTCTTGCCTCCTCTATTCGTCTTCCATCTTATCGTTGCATCTCTTATTTCATCGCAACAATATTTTATGAGTTTCTTATGCATACGAAGGCGAATGATATACGACAAAACACAACTAACACAAAAAAACAGCACACACAACAATTCTCTCCTTGAACAGCCAACTCACCACAAATGCGCTCATTGCACCGGCGAAACGATTCGATGACATCGATAAAGCTGGTAATCATGCTGAATTGCACATAATGTGTGCTTTCACTCATTTTTCATGCGTACGTGCTTTTTTTTTCTTCTGTCGGACAAAATCGCTTGCACAATAAAAATATATATGTATATATATATAGAATCGAGCTCAAATGATTCAGAATTCCCTTTCAGAAATAAAATCAAGAATAAATTCAAACAACAACCAAATAGAACTGAAATAAATGATGCTTACAAATCATTTTACATTATCAATAAATTTCGAAATGATGTTGAAAATATGTAACTGGACAAATAATAAATGACAAAGTGTGATAAAAAAAAAATACACACAACATCCACTCGAATAGTACACACTATCGCATTGAAATTTGCTCACAATCATGATTCTCATTTATTAATCTTCATATTTCTACTGCTGTTGTTTTTTTTGTGTGTTTTACAATTATCAGCCATTTAGTTGACACTTTTGTGAGCAATAAATTGATATTTTTCCCTCAAGTCACACCAGAAAAAAGCTGGCAAAACTCATTTTGGCAATGGCTCTCAATATATATTTCGAAATCCGGTTTTGAAAGTATAGCAGAAAAATCAATTTTCTTCGTTGAATAACAATAGGAAGGACAAAGGCAGCAAAAAAATTGATAAATATACAAAAATGAATGTTTCTTTTGGCTGGCGGTGGATTGGCTTGTTTTTGTTCACCATTCTTCGCAATCATGATGCGGAGAATTTTAATGAAACACGATGATTAATCACCCGAATGTTCGGCTGCCTGTGTGTGTTTGTGTTTGTGTGTTCCACACACCTTTTGTATTCTCTTGGTTTTCGCTCCTTTATCATGCATATACAAGTTCTGTTGTATCTTTATTTCATTGCGTTTTGAATTCTCTCAAAAACGAAACGAGATACACAAAAACAGTTCAATTCAGTAAACGATTTTTAAACGCTCACGAAATTTAATTGAACGATGTCGAAATGCGTTATCAAAGTGAATTTGAGCGTTGATTCATATTTATTGGCCTATTATCGGAATTATATTAGCGTATGAATAAACATAAACGATATGTTTTTGTTTCTTGTGTGTGTGTGTATTTGTCTCACCGAGAGAACGAGAGCGAGCCCCTTATGTTTGTCACACACAAATACACATACAAACCGTTTTAACTTATTACTCGATCGGTTCTCTGCTCTTGTTCTGCTATATAAAAAAAAAACGAAATCAAATAAGTCCCGAAGCAATTAACTAATACAATCTAATCATCAGAAATCCTGCATCGTCGATGACAACACGCATATTAATGCAATCGCAATCAGCTATTCGCCTAGAAATGAGTGGCGGAAGAGAAAAGAGAATGATGATGATGATGATGAAGAAGACGACGGATATGGATGATATGGTGTACGTATCATTTAGCTATGAGCGATACATCTCTCAATGCCGTTACTTTGTCTCTCTGTCTCTCTGCCTCTTTTTCTCGTTCTTGGTGAAAATTGCACAAGCGAAGCGATTTTCGTAATTTTCGAATAGGTTTGAGTGTGTGTTTGAGGAACCCCCCCGCACAACCCCATCTTGGCCAGTAGTAAGAGAAGCATTTCGAATGCTTCCAGTATGAGCATGTGTATGGCTTGTCTATATTTGATGCTGCTGCTGCTGCTGTTTTTTTTTTTGCTTGGCTCTGTGAATAGCAGCGAGATAGCACAGCCATGGAATATGATGTCAACGAAACGATTACTTTCGGCATTATCTCATGAATCGATCGCTATAAACAACATGTTAAGCGTTTTTTGTTGTTGTTACTCTGTTGTTCACTGTGTGTGTATTTTGTTATCGGCATACACACATACGGAAGAAGTGAACAAAAAAAAGCACACAACAAACACACGCTACGTGCTTATGCGATACCACCAAGATTATTTATAGAACGTTTATGGGGTATATCTCTGTTGTTTTTCGGGTCTCTTTGCTTTTGCTTTTTTTTGGTGTTATTTTTCATGCATAATGGTACTCATTGATAATGATATATCAAGCGCACAGCCAAAGAGAGGCTCGCATATAAAGATGCAAAAACACACACACACACGAACAAACGGCTGCATGAAAATAAGCTGCTTCAATCGAATTCGGATATGCTTCCGATAACTAGATTCAAAAGGGGTTGACTTGTTATTTTCTTCAAACGACCCAAACACACACACACACACACACACACGCCAACAAATCAATGGCAACATTTTTAAAGTGATTTTCGCAAAAATGAAATTTAAGATTTACGGAACAAGCGAACACAACAACAACCAAAGGTAAAAAAAAAACATTTAGAAAAGCGAAGAAATAGAAAGCGACGCGTTCACGCGACAAACACTGAATTGGATTACATTTATTGAACTACTATGCATTCTTTATACTCATTTTGGGTATCTCTTTTCACGGATATTTATTCTTTTTTTTATTTGTCGCTGATCTTTGTATATAAAAAAACATATCACAAATTTGCATGTCGAATCAAAAAAAAAAAAAAAAAAAATCAACGACACATGTAAATATCGCACACCGTAAACTCATATTTCATGTACGCTATTATTTTACTTCATGCAATCTTCAGACAGTTTTTTTAAAATGAATTTTATCTTTATCGAAATCATAATCAGTCATTGCATTAAATAGATTTCGTTACGTTTGCACGTCAAAAACTCATGGGTGAAAAAAAAAATGCTAATATTGAATTCGTGTTCTGTTACCGTTGGTGTGTGTATATGGCATTTTTAGCCTTGTGCCTGTCAATAATAGACTTTAAAACTTTTTTAATCGTTTTTCAAACGACAGCACCTCGATGAGAAAGATACTCACACATAGCTATAGCTTGCAAACAAAACAACGAAAAATCTGAAATAACAGGATAAAAAAAACACCTTGCGAGAGAAAGAGAGAGAACTCGAGACAGAAAAACTGAATGTAATAAAATCAGCCGAAAATGAAACGAGCGCACACGCGACATATAGTGCCGAACACACATTATTGTCGATGGATGGAAAAATCGTAATTCGTAATTCATTTTGCAAATTATCATGCACAAAATGGTTTTTCATTTTCATTGTCGTTCAGCCGGAGTTTTCTTTCGGTGCTGCCATTCTTTTGGGTGGCTTTTAATATTCTCTTTGCCGTGTTGTGTTCGTTTCTTTTTATTTTGTGTTCATTATTTTATCACTGTTTTGGTACCGCGTTTGGGTCTGATTTGTGTGAATTTGTGTAAATGTTTTGAGACCATAATTTCTCTCTCTCTCTCTCTCTCTCTCTCTCTCTCTCTCTCTCTCTCTCTCTCTCTCTCTCTCTCTCTCTCTCTCTCTCTCTCTCTCTCTCTCTCTCTCTCTCTCTCTCTTTCGTTTTCGTCCATGAAAAAAAAGTGTTTTGTGTCCGATTTTCGGTGCGTTTCGTTCGTGCTATTCAAAATTGCCTGCCTACCACGTTCAATCGTTTGTTCGGTTTTGCATCGCGTGCTTTTATCAAGTCAACTGATTCTTGATGGCTGGTTGTACCGTTTTCTCACTCTCCCTCCGGCTCCCAGCCACTCTCAGCGTGTGTGTGTTGTGTGTGCGCGCTTCATTCTTATTTTCAATTCATTGTTAATTTTTTGTTTCTTCTTCTTCTTCCTTTGCATGTTGGCTGTTTTCGTTGTTGTTGTTGTTGTTGTTGTTGTTGTTGTTGTTGTTGTTGTTGTTGTTGTTGCTGTTGTTGCTGTTGTTGCTGTTGTTGCTGTTGTTGCTCCTATATATTTCCATTGTTATTATTATTATTTCTTTCACTTGATATGAAAATGACAATGTTGGAATATGTGCGGCATGTAAATTTTATAAGCGATAACGTGAATAATGAAGTGCATTTAATATTTTAATGTGGTTCGGCGCAATCAGTTTGCCAATGTGTGTGTGCTGTTTTCAGGGGGGAAAGGGCTCGATGTGTGTTTGTATTTCATTTTCGCTCATGAATATATCCGAAACGAAGTCACGTGTAAATGTGTTACAGCCACGGTATTATGGAGCTAATTACATCTTTTTAACGTTTTTTGTTTCGTTCGTTCGTTCGTTCGTACGCTTTCGTTCGATCTTATTTTTGACTTAGTGAACGGCATTAGAAAACTTACTCCCATTTACAATTCGATTTGTTTTCTTTCTGTATGGATGATATGGGTTTGTGTGTGTGTGTGTGTAAGTGTGTGTGTGTGTGTGTTCTTTCGCCTCTTCTCTTCACCTTTTCCCAAAGTGAATATTAAGCAGATTTTTCCAGTAAGCTCAAATGCTCACTAAACGATCACAGGCGTTAGGTGCTAGCAAATGTTTGCGTGTTTGCCATTGCATTGGGCCAAATATGGAAGCTTCGATAGTTCAATTTTTTTCTTTTTCGTTTTCTTTATTTATATATTAAACAGCAATATGGGAAAAGCCATAGAAAATTTTCCACGATATTCTTTGTTTCGTCTATGTGCATGGCACTGTCTCTCTACCCGCTCTGTACATCTCTACCCGGCTGTTGGTTTCCAATAAGTGTATATATTGTTGTTTTTATTGTATTGTATTGTTGTTACTGTTGTTGCTAAAATGCCGTGAATGCCGCGAATGCCAAATACCGAATACCGTACATGACAGTGTACTGGTGCAAGTGCCGGTTACAAGTTACCGGCACTTTACCTTCTTTTAATTTTCTTGCTGTTTCTTTGCTGTTTCGTTGAAAATGTGTGTGCGAAATATTGCTTTTCAACAAGAGTCTCTGAAAAGTCGTTCTTTTTTTTCTTTTGTTCCAACCACGACTATACGAAAAATTTCGTGGTAAATTCAATGGTTTTTTTTTTATTTCGTTGCTTTCTTCGTCTATTTCGCCCATCGTCTACCAGTTCCACAATATTTTATACATTTTTATTTATACACACGTACATGACTCATAATTTATATGAATTGATGAAAAAAAAACAACCTAAAGAAAGGAGAAAACAGAAGCAAAAAAAATAGAAAGAGAGTGAGCACAATAAAAGCCATATAAAAATAGATGTTTAAGTAGATGGAACAACAAATTCCAATACAATGTTTTTATTCTTAATATTTTTTTTTATTCTGTTTTACTTCTTTTCTCCCTCGCGCTGTGGCTCAGTCTTCGTTTCACTCTCTTGTTCGCACTTCGTGAATATACATAGCTCACTTAGTTGTTCGAGAACAAGCACAGCCGAAGGAAAAATGCAGAAAGCAAACAATTGCATTTTTTGTTCGAAACAGAAAAAAAAACACGTAAGAAAAAAAAACTCTTCAGTATGTGTGTTTGCACACGGCAATATGCAAACTTCTTGTCGCTTGTTACTCTGTAAGCCATTGTGAGCCACTCATTGTATTACAATTGCCGTTTTTTGTTGTTTTTGTTGCTCGTCGTTGTTGTGTGTGTTATTTCGACGTTGATTTTATAGTCTGTGGCAAGGGCAATTACATATCCCACCTACAGTATGGAGATTTTGTGCCGCACAACTCTCTCGCAGCATTCAACCGAACCTCGATAGCAATCGCAATAGAATGTTCGTAATTTTGTTGCAGAAATAATCATTTGACTCGTTATGACCTAAACCTTCACCTAAAATGATTGCTCTGGCTTGCTCGTTTCATTGCTTTTTGTAATATGCATCGAATGGGCGAGTTACTCTCACTCGTTTATTCATTTGCTATCTCATGTCGCCTCTGCTGCTGCTCTTGCTGCGCCGCCGAAATTTGCAATATTCAGCTGGAGCTGGTCTGCATCACCTTTTAATTATATGAAAACGTTATGTCGAACAGGTTAAATTTAATTGCACGCCATTCATTTAAAGTTTAATTGCTCTGGCTGTAGCCTGCTTCGAAAAATCCCAATGAATAAGCCAGTCTCCCCTTCTCTCTCTCTCTATCTCACCCTGGGTAAATGTGTGTTTCAAAATGCAACATTCACTTCTGTGTATGCTTACTTGCCTGCACTTGTGCTGTATGAACCCAAAATGCAACCCCCTGTGTGAGGTCATCATCGTTTTCCATGAGATTCCACTTTTGATTTGTATGCAATGGTGCAACTTTTTCGTTGAGCCGCTTCACAATCACATTTTACGTAATGGCATAAATTACATTTTGCTGGTATTTTTGGAATTTATTTGAGTTTCCCTACATTTTTATTTTCTCTCTCTCTCTCTCTCTCTATGTGTGTGTGTGTGCGTCTATTTTTTGCGCCACCGAAACAAATACACAAAAGAATCCATTGAGTTCACTAAAATACCAAGAATAACAGATAGGATCGAATGTGAGTGAGAGAACAAGTGAGCGAGTGAGACTGGCAAATAAGGAACAATGACGGTAATTATCATACACCCGTTTAACAAATATAGAGAGAGAAAGGTAGAACCAGAAATTGTTGCTGTCTGGCTAATGAACAAAACGTTGCAAAATGGCAAAATGCAAAATTTCATTTCGAACATTTTATGTGCTTATCGAAAACAGTTTTGAGCATTTCTATTTTCTTGTGTGTGAGTGTGGTTTTTTTTGCTGCTGTTGCTGTTGCTGCTGCTTTACATTTTTGCATCACCATCATCATAATCATCGAAGTCGTCGAAGAGAAATATAAAAGTTTCAAAAACAAAAAACAAAAAACACAAAAACACCTCACTTTAAACGATGTGAACGAGTTTGAATGAGTTTAGAGAAATGAGAGATGGTACTCTGCTGCCTACCAGCACCACACAAATTTCGTACCATTAACGTTACGGAGCAAAATATTCATCGACAACAAACAAGAGGCGAAAGAGAGACGTTGTTGTGTGTGTGTGTGTTTCTTTTTCCTCTTGCCAGCCTGTTTCTGTCCACATAACATGCAAATGTTGTATCATATGTGATTTTAGGCAAATAGATTTTCTCCGGTTATTCAACGGTTTGTTTTCTTTGGCCAAATGAATACACAGGAGCTGCGCAAATATGCTTAGCAGATGGTGATGTGGTTAATTCTCTGTTTTTCTCTTCTTCTTCTTCTTCTTCTTCTTCTTCTTCTTCTTCTTCTTCTTCTTCTGTTGTGTTCATCTCTCTATCTCTCCGCACTGTGTTGTGAAAATATAAACATACCAAACGTGAGATGAGAGTGTTTGGAAGGGAACAGAGAGCTCTTCGATGCTTTTTGCCACTCTTCAACAACAACAACAACAACTCCAAAAAAAATGAACGGGAAACCCCGAACCTCGACGCTTTATTGGCTCCGAACGATGCTGTGTGAATTCTATTTATTTCGATGAATTGGATTTATGAAATTCAATTTAGAAAATATTTTACTCGATTTTTCAAACTTGACAAGTCGACCAATAACCGAAACGTGATGTTCGCACACGGTGTGTGTGATCGGTGGTTTTTGGGTCTCTAAAAACCATGGAACATGTTTAAATTCTTCAATTTGGGCTGCAGCACACAGCCGGTGCTCGCCCGTTCGCTTGTAGCTGGCCCAATATGACTTCCAATTCATTTTTAATCACTGATAAATCTTTGAAAACGATTTATTTTCAGCTTTCATGCATTTTATCCATTGCCATTAATTTGCATTCGCTGCGAATGGGACGATGCGGGGGCGATGGGGTGTCGGATTCGGCTATTATATATATATATAGTTAGTGGTTGGAGCGCGTGAGTTCAATCTAATATTGTCTGCCCGCATATGTGTGCCTATCGTTTCTTAGTCATTAAATCCCATCTTAATTGCGAAACGATTTTGCATTTGCACGTCACATTCACTCGGCGTCACTCGTTTTGCTTGCTTACTGCACGTGATATTCCAGACCAAAATGGTTAGCGTGTCATTTGGGGTTTTAAGCATTTACTTATTTTCGTCACTTGTTCAAACGAAATCCGATGTTGTGTATGCGACCGTGCCATGTTTATTCGCAATTTTTTTTAGGGCCCTTCGAATATATAATTTCACCATTCAGCGAACATTTAAGCGCAAGAGAAGAATAGAGTGCAATGGTTTTGTTTTGTTTTGTTGTTTTTTTTTTGCAATAAATTCTTATTTCGAAAGGAACACACCAAAAACAACCAGCAACTAAACTAAATACGAAGCACCAGCGACACAAGAAAATATCCAGAACAGAATATAAAATCGAATCGGGTCATTCTGTTTTGCCCGTTTGGCTTGCTTGTTTGCAATAATGATGCTTAGTTCATAAGCAATTTTAAAGTGGCACTGTTCTGTATGTTATTTTTCATTGCCTACACCGTTTATTTTGTTGTCGTCTTTTGCTCTGTGCTCTGATCTGCCTCAATCGGTCTCTCTTTCCCTCTTTCTCGCCTTATTTATTTGTTCGTTTCGTTTTGTTTTCTTGTGTTCTGTTTTTCCTCCGTCTTTATCGATTTGACATTGAGTAGTTAATTTCAAAGTCATCGCGCGCTTAACCAAAATGCAACTATCGACATACAATTCACGAAATAAAAAAAATAAGAGTCGCGCGAGCGCGCGGAACAATTATCGTGCGTGCTGTGAAAAATAACCGATCATCATCGCCCATTGTGTGTTGTGTGCGACCGAAACCGGTGGATGAAAAAAAACAACATATGTACACACAGACACACAACGCACAACGCACAAATCGACCAACGAGTAATGAACAAACGAGCAAACGAACAAAAATAACATGAACGAAAAAAAAACAGATTGAAAGAGGCAAAAAAGGAATTAACAACAGCACACAACAAGCAAATGTGAAAAAGAAGAATATATATGAAAAAAAAACATGAAGAAATAACACTTTGCCATGTCCATGTCAAAGCCGATGGATTGGCATAGAGTAGCAAAATAGCACACACGAACAAAACTGAGCGCAAAAAAAAAACAATTTAATGCAAACACTTAACGATGACGCGAATTTCAAACGGCGGAATTTTTCGAAACGCCAAAAACGAGCACCGAATATGAATCGAATTGAAATTAAATTAGTTTGTACATTAGCTTTGTATGTTTTTTTTTCTTCAAGAGAAAAAAAGGGCAGCCAAAGCAGCAACACCAGCACCAGCTTTAATAGTTTGCCTAGTATCCGTCAACCGTGACTGAAATATTCATCATTTTAAAGTGGTTTTTTCATGCTTTAGTACCATCGAATCATTAAAATGTAGACTAAGTTAATCGTCTCATATACCGTATATAACCGAGCACTGAAGCAACAACTACCGAACAGTACAACAACAGCAGTACAAAAATCTATGTTAATATTACAAGTAAACAGCTGAAATCAGAGATTTTGGTCGCCTTTTTGCTTGTTTCGCTATTACTGCTGTTGATGTTACTTATATTCGATTCTCTGGTGTGTGCTGTGCGGAGCCTGGTTTTGGTTGGTGTGTTTTTTGTTGTTGTTGTTGGTTGTTGGTTGTTGTGTTGTTGCTGTTCGTCTTCAGTCTCTCGGCGCTCACTCAATTTGGGCCGATTTCGACAAACAAAAAGACACAACGAAGCACTGAGCCTACATTCGTTTTGTTGTGCTGTACTGTGTTGTGCTACGCATATTTAAGACTTAATCAAGAGCAACCAGCACACACACACACACACACACACACATACAACAACGCTCAATAATCAAGAAAATGAGCGCACTGATGTCCGAAAGCTACTTTTCGGGCTCCCTCCGCGACAACAACAACAAAAACTAGGAGAACAATCCCACAATCCCATCAAAACCACACAAGGCAATTCACTTTATTCACATTTTATTTTATTTTTTGTGTTTCTTTCTTTACAACACACAAATATGGGCAAAACAGAATGAATATGCAAAATGCAAAGCGATTACATTGAACGTGTATAATATACATACGAAAAAAAAACAACGAAACAAAAATAGAATAAATTCGTTTTTGAATGATATTTGAAGTGCTTTTTAAAATAAAATGTTTATTTTACGCTTGTGTGTGCAAGATTCATTTGCAAGCAACGTCAATATAATGTATTCTATTTGGTGGCAAGAAAACAATAAAAAATTGTTCGAGAACCAAAGCATTTGAAGCGCTAGAGAATGGGCAAGGGAGAGATAGTTTTATCGTTACAATGACGGGGAACAAAAGAAAAAAACCAAATCAAATAAAAAAAAGCACACAATCAAATGAACGCTAATAAAAATGATAATATTTGGCCACAAATTCACGTGCTGTAAAATGTATCTCAAAGATGAAGAAAAAAAAATGAAATGAAATGAAATGAACTGGGCCTCATCCAAATGAGCATCGCAGTTATGCATATAAGCGCGAAATGTGTGTTTTATTCGTGAAAACGAACGAATGGAATAAGCAAAATTATTCTTGAATTCCAAAAAAAAAAACAACAAAAACCCAGCAACTAAAATCTATCACGATCCAACATACATTCCACGCATGAAACTTCCAATGACCAACATGAAGCATCATGTTTTCTGCCTTTTGGATCGCATTTTTAACACACTAACGAAAGCGGCTAAAACTAAACTCAATATATACAACAACAACAACAACAACAACAACAACAACAACAAAATATATCGAGAAACTCAACAAGCATTGCATTTCACGAAATTGACTTTTAACGATGCACAGAAGCTCCGCTATGTGTGTTGTATAGTTTTTGGTTGGTTTTTGTTCAACAAACAGAAGCAATAGCAGCGAGAATAACAAAATAACAACAACAACCAAATCACATAAATCAGAGGCTTCAATAAATTGTTGTATTGAGATTGTGAATGGGTCGGCATGTGCTTACACAGCTTCAATATGATAATAATTTTGTGTTTGGTGGAAATACACTCAAGTTTTTTCAGCACACACACACACAGAAGACATGTTCAAGAAGAAATACTTTATTTTATGTACAAAAAAAGTCGAACAACCAAACCGATGGTTTGAAACACATACAAAAGAAAAAACGATGAAGACGACGAAAAAAACGAATAAAAGCATTGGCAAACTCATAAAAGTGGTTATTGGTGACGAATAATGGTATTGGCAGCAGCAATAGTAACAAAATAACGATAACGCAATATGCTTTATTTGTTTATTAAGTTTTGATATCGCAGACAAAGACAAAACAAGGAACACAGAAAAAACGCACACACAATCCATGCAGCTTAAAATCACTTTTTTTTCTTCATAAGATATTTTTATATGATCGGTTTTTTTATCTGCTGCTGCGTCGTTTTTTATTTGTATTTAATTGTTGGGCCTGTGGTGATGCAAACTTTCTCGAAGGTCTCTTCACTTTTATTTGTTTTTTTGTTGTTGTTGTTGTTGTTGTTTCTTGAGATGCGTTGCATACGTATCTGAGGCCTGTTGCCACTCCAGCCGATGTGTACAGAGTACACTATTTGTTTCATTCCTCTGGCTCTGGTTTGAGTTTGGGTATGGTCTAGCTCTAGCTTTTCTGGCTCTGGTTCGGCTCATTCAAAGTGCAATTAACAGGCTGCGTTTTGGATATCTCCTTTTTTTTCGAAATGGAATGGGCCCAATGTCTGGCTGTTTTTATCTTGATGCCCCCTCTTGCTCTTTCTTTCTTTCTCTCGTTTATGTGTTGCAAAACTGTGAACCGAGCTCTGTGGCCTCTGCTCTGTATGCGTCTGAATGCTTTGACTGTAAATTTACTTGATTTGGTTTGTTGTTGTGCTTATTTTTTTCGTCTTCTTCTGCACATTTATGTTCTTCCACCCATTTTGTCTTCGGTTCGTCTTATGCTCTTTTATCACGCACATACAACTCCACATGCAAAAGGCACATATATCGCATTGGCAAGTCATTTATTTGCTTTCCTTCGATCTGCCCAAGAGAATAACAACGCTTATTTTATAGTCACACTGATTCTTTTTCATTTTTCGTGTGTGTCGTGAGTGTGAATGTGTGTCTTTTCTCTCTTTGTCTTTCTCTCGATTAACCTAATTTATGCACAAACATGATTTTCCATGCTTTCCAATCTGAAAGCCAACAGCAGCGACGGCAGCAGCATCACCAAGCAATAAACACGCAGCCAAACAGCCGACCAAAACTAATACCATAAAAAAGTGTTTTTTTTGTCTTTCCATCTCTTTCTTCTCGTTACAAAGTAGTGGAGACAGCTATAAATTGATTTGAATTGAGATGATTCTAATAAAATTCGTTATTTTATAGCGCATTTTGCCATTAATGATGGGAATGTTTATTGTTCGATATATATATATATATGGTCTCTCCGTTCCGAAATGTGCTATTGTTAGTTTTTGTCGATTTGCATTGAGCTCTCTCGATTACCCTTTCTTTCGGCCACAGTGCAATGGAAAAACGAACAAAACTTAAGAAAATGGATGGATCTGCACACGGAACAGCCGAGCACATTCATTTGGCAAATATACGGCACATCACCGAAAAAAAAGAAATCTCTTTCGCTCGCTCGCTCGCTCTCTCTCTCTCTCTCTCTCTCTCTCTCTCTCTCTCTCTCTCTTTCACTCTCTCAACGAATAATTATACAGGCTCATCGATAAATTTTATGTGCGCTTTTATTTTTGTTTGCTTTCTGCTCCGGTCTTTCGCCTGTTTTCTTGTTTTACCGCTTCGCCTCCAGATCTCCTGCCATTCGATATATATGTATATTTATATATATACATAAACATCTAACCATTATCTACACTTCGGAACCTAAATGGATTTGATGTTTTGCTTTTTTGTTCCCCGGCTGCCGTTGTTCCTTTTGGCCCCGGCATTTGAACAACAACAATAACAACAACAACAACAACAAAAAACCAGAATAGAATCAAAATGCTTTTTATGAAATACATGTGTGCCTTGGAACAAATGTGAAAAACACACTCACACTAACAGCTCTTTTTGCCTTCACTCAAGTTCAAAACAGAGTCATTAATCATTTTTTCTCCTGTCGTGTTTATATTTTCTTTCGATTTGCTTCGAGATAGAATTGAGTGTGAGCACTTTTAATGTACAAAGTGCCTGACATGCATTCCAATAAACTCCCCTGCTGGAAAGTATATTTGACTGTTGTTGTTTTTTCGTGTGTGAATGTGTGTGTTGGTAACACAATAAAAAAAGAACTATCGTTCAGTGTCGCTCACTCTCCAATGGGCCCCTTTGGTTATGTTTTTCAATACAAAACAATAAAAACCAAAAATCACTTTGTCTGGTTACCTTTTGAGGTGAAACTCAGATAGGGTAAACAGCGCCAAAAAAAATGAGAATGATACTCGGACCGGCAATAATTCGCTAGATTTTTTCATTTTTCTTTATTTCGGAGGGCAATTTTCATTTTCGACTATTATTATTTCGTGCACCATTGCCATCAACACCAATGACTCGATGACATACAATTGACTGTGATGCGAGCACAAAAATGAAAAACAATGTTGATATCAAACGTGTGTGCTCCATAGACACACATATTTTGTTTTTGTTTTTATTATCCTGAAATTTCATTTGATAGTGGCATTGTGTGCTTGTCATTTTTCGTGGATTTTTTCTTTTTATAAACACATTTTTTTCGCAATTTCGAGCCGAACATTCAATTCATTCTTCTTCGATATAACGTGCGCATGGTCGCACCTACATATCAATTGAAATTTAATGACAAAAATAAAAAAAAATATAACGTGGCTAGAATAAAAGAGAGAGAATGAGAGAGTCCTTCCGAAAAAAAACCAAACAACATAAGCCAAATAAGTTATCTGAAAAGCATGAAACACTTCCAGAACACCGCAACATTCGGCCGAAGATATTTTTGTTCACAAAATTCGAATCACTCGTTGTGTTTTTTTTCCGTATACAGCCAAGTTCGCGAGTCTCATTCATTTGGCTTTGCCTTCGTTTTATTGCTATATGTGTAATTCTCTTTTTTTTCTCTCTCTCTCTATCTGTGTCTTTCTCTCTTGATTATATTTTTCTGTACATATTTATAAATATAGGCGTGCTCTCTGTGCGCTGTGTTGTTTCTGTTGCTGCTGCTCCGTCGCCGTTGTTGCTGCCATGAATGCAGCTCAACGCTGAGCAAGAATGAATAAAAAAAAGTACGAAATAAACAATTTGAAAAACATGTTCAAAAATAAAATGAGCAGAGGAGGACCGAACGAGTGAAACGAGGAGTTATAACGAACAAATAAGAAAAAAATATCGTTGTAATGATGTTGATAGCGATAAAATATAAATATAAACGTGTACGTGTGTGTACATGAAGCCGGGTATTGTAATGTGCGCTTGGATTTTGTTGTTGTTGTTATTGTTGTTGATTCGAGCACATATTTAGCGCTGTGGTATTGTTGTTGTAGGCCGTGTGCGCATTCGCTTGCGCCCATTGCTTGTTCAGTTCGCTTGCCGATTGTTGTGCTATGCCTCGCTCTCGTTCTCGTTCTCTCTCTCTCTCTCTCTCTCTCTCTCTCTCTCTCTCTCTCTCTCTCTCTCTCTCTCTCTCTCTCTCTCTCTCTCTCTCTCTCTCTGATCGTTGTGCAAGCGACAGTTTTTCGTGTCATTTTATATTCGCTTTCCATTTCCAGTTGTGAATATTCTGGCTTTTATTGTGTGCACAAAACATATAAATTTATCCATATGAGTTTTGCCATTTGTTTGCCGCTATTGCTATCTTTTACTCGCTTTATCCGTTGCTCACGGTGCTTCAGTTCACGCGCAATTTGCTCTTTCCCACAAACTCAGTTTGATGTTTTGGTTGAGCGCAGCGACATTGCATTTTGCGTGCAAAATTGTAAAAGTGGCTACTCGCCCCCTCTCCGGGTCGTTCCCGCAAATCGGGGCACATACTGAGGACGCACAGCATACAGCACACACCGTACGCGATACATCAAAAAGCCCAAACAATATCGTACCATATTGATCATGATTTGTGCATTGCATACGAAATTATTATTATAAAAGCGGACAATAAATTATTTTTCGGGGCCCCGAACGAAAACACCTACATTATCGTCAACATTCATTGTGGCCCTTTTGCATTTCTCGTTCATTTTAGTTCCAGTTATGGTGAGGTGGATTCTCATATTCAGTGTTTATGCTGAGCGCCTCACTTCGTTCATGCATGTAGCAAATACGTGCAGCTTATCACTGATCAATGATCAATACTGGTAGTCAATACACTCACTGATTTTTATCGCCTCGAACGTTCGTTCGTGTGTCTTCGCTATTGAAACAGCAGCAGCAGCAGCAGCAGCAGCAGCAGCAGCAGAACAGTAACAGCGCTTGGAATGACTGCAATGGCAGCAGCTAGAGAGGAATAAAAAAAAACCATTACGGATCCGTTGTGTGACCGATACAGTTTCAATAGTTAGGACCCGATACTATCCGGGCCACATTTGCACGCACAGTGGAAGTGAGTGTGAGGAAGAGGTTAGCAAGGGTAAAACGAGAAGAGAAAGAGCAAAAGAGCAGTTTTGTGCATTCAGTGGAAGCAATGGCTTGACTGGGTTGTATCCAATGCTAAATATGGTATAAGTATCTAAACATTTATGTTTTGGCACAAACAAGCAATTTTTTGGCATGCATTTATTTTCGGTTGATAGCGAAAAACGACCGTCATTTATTTTCACTTGATGCATGTTTGAAATGGTGCGCGTTCTTTGCTCGCTCTACCACTCGTTTCTCTCTTTCTCTCTCTCGATAGTGTTGCTGTTGTCTTTTGGCTATTGTGTACCTTTTTGGTTGGGCTCTTTATTGCGAAGCATCAACCATATATCGTCCAAAAATGTATATACTCACATTTCGTTATTTTTCTCTGTCTCTTGATTTCGTTGAATTTGATTCGGGGCGAAAATGCAAAATCGACTAACAGCTCGTATGCTCGCACACAAAATGAGAGAGAAAAGCGAAAAGTGCGCGTACGCGTTCCTCGTTCACTTCGCAATTCAACCCGTTTCATTGCACGTCTTTTGCACGTTCGCTTGAATTGCCCGTTTTGCCTTTTGTCCGGTGCGCTTTGCCTGTATGGTTTTGCTTTTATCGGTTCGTTTGCGCCGCTCTATAGTTAGGTCTGTGGCTGTCTCTCTCTCTCTCTCTCTCTCTCTCTCTCTCTCTGTGTGTGTGTGTTTTTTTTCTTTTGTCGACGTCTCTGAAGGACAAATAAATCGTTCGAGTGGTTGATTTCACTTGTAATGAAATAGCTGGTGTATTTTGAATTGTTTCACATTGTATATATTATAGGCAAATGCAAAACAAAATAACAAATAGGCTGTTTCCAGAGCGGCAGCTCAACCGATAGGCATCAACAATCAAATCGAGTAAAATATATAGTGTTGGCCATCATGGGAGAGGTGTGAGAGTGACAAAGACGGACGATAAATTTCAAAGTATGTGCGAAATGGGCAAACACAACAACAACAACAAAAAAAACTTAACAAAAATAACAAACAACAACAAATCATCAAATAAACCCATATGTAGCCGACAATAGAGAATAGGCAAACATCAAATTTACTCGTCATTTATTTGGATGATGGCAATTGTGATGGCCGGATTTCAAAAGCACACACACACACCCGCAAATTGCTCAGCAGTTTTCGCAGCATTTTGTTGTTTCGAAGCGATCGCATCCGTCTGTTTATATTTTACACCCATTTTTGCATCATGCGAAATGATGAACACGATCGTTTTGTGTGCTTGTGTTTTAAGTATAATTTATGTGGACATTCAATTTTAACTCGATTTTTTGTTTTTGTGCGTTGCCTGCGATTACGAATTTTGGGCACCGATTTCCAATATCTCGTTCGCTCTGACTCTTAAAGTGTTTTCCATGGCCATATAACACTCGTCGGCGGAACGACGTTAAAATGCTAAGCGTAAAATTTATGAACCACAAATCAAAAACAACAGGCCAAATGAAATAGTATTAGCAAAACCAAAACAACTGTGAAACAAAACAACAACGCAACCAAAAACAAAACACAACAACAAAAAAATGAATAATACAGACATTTATTAGCAGTCAAATATGAATCCTAGGAAATGTGTAATTTTCAATTTCGATCACGAATAAATATTGAAAAAAAAACACACACACACACACACAGAGAGAGAGAGAGAGAGAGAGAGAAAGAGAGAGAGAGAGAGAGAGAGAGAGAGAGAAAGAGAGAGAGAGAGAGAGAGAGAGAGAGAGAAAGAGAGAGAGAGAGAGAGAGAGAGAAAGAGAGAGAGAGAGAGA
The DNA here is from genome assembly GCA_030463065.1 of Aphidoletes aphidimyza. NCBI lineage: Eukaryota > Metazoa > Arthropoda > Insecta > Diptera > Cecidomyiidae > Aphidoletes > Aphidoletes aphidimyza. The sequence continues at coordinate 10,802,791 of CM059998.1, read as the reverse complement.
GAGAGAGAGAGAGAAAGAGAGAGAGAGAGAGAGAGAGAGAGAGAGAGAGAGAACAACAACAACAAAAATGACTTGTTCATTATAAACGAGAACGCGTGTACGTTTCAGTTTGATTTTCAAGCCGGCAAATGTGTGCCTTTTTTTGTCTCTGCTGCTGCTTTGTTTTCATATTGCGGTTGCATTCGGATTATTTAGTCTTTTTATTAGGCAAGTACTGAAAAAAATTGAACGCAAACGATTTTGGTTTGTGTACTTTTGTTGTTTAAGCGATTTTTTTTCAATTGCCTGCTTTTTTCCATTCGTTCCTGTAGCTCAAGTTTTGAGCTCGTTAAATTCATAATCATCCAAGAACCAATCGAGCACTCGTTCGTTCATTCGTTTGTTCGTTGGTTTTGTTCGCCGTTCGCTTTTTCACTTTGTATTATGATATGTTTGAGAATAATTACTTACGAACACCGATCGAAACCGAGCAAAGAAAATAAGCACATAGCATTTTTATAAATTTACACAATAATTCATCTAATCGAATTTGATTGGTTGTAATTTGTGTGTATGTGATGTGTGTGTTTTTTTTGTTGTTGTTGTTCGTTATGCGTTCTGCCGCTGCTGCTTCATTGTTTGCTTGTACATTATTTTCGAATCAATTGGTTATATCCACCATAAAATTATTGGCAAACGTGAGCATGGTTTTGGGCTCGTCCAAACAATCGCTTTATTAGTTTCTCTTCTGTTGCTTGACATTTTCACCTTCTAAATTCACGTTTGAACCAGTTTTCAAAACAAAATTTCCGTTCTTGTGTGACCTTAAAAACACACCGTCCATGGGTGAATTGAAATATGGAATCAGTAAAATGGTAAAGAACAGTGCACAGCTCTCGAACAAACGAAGAGAAAATAAAAAAATTACTTTGAAACTTTACTAGATGCTCAAAAACACATTTCAGTGTTCACATTTATTGCCTTGTTTAAAAGCATAAAGCACTGCCATTCCTTGCCCCACCTCGCCAAGGATAATAAAATCTTTGAATCTTTTCTTCGTACACTTTTGACACTAAACTTTTGAGAATTTTAAATAATTCTCGGAAATTCTTGTAAAGCATCTGGCGTATCACTATTGGATTTCATAATGCATGTTATATATTCGTCAGTTTAGTGGAGTTTCGGGTTCGCTTCCACCGACATCCGACCAAACTGGAAGTCTTATCGAAATTGAAGCGTGCGTATTGCTCCGGTACCTTTCTTAAATCCATTTAAACTCCGTGACTCCATTGCTGGTCTGGAATTTCGCACAAACTGTTTGGTTCTTTGGGCAGTATTTATTGTTCATATCGCTCTCGACACTATTCAGCCCGCACAAAACTCAGCGCAATCCGAACGAGTGTCCACAAAAAGCAGCAGCTTACAGCAAAATAATGCTTGGAAGTATTCACTCGCTCTCTCGTTTGGGTTTCCTGTCGTTTTGTAAGTTACACGAATGCCAAAAATAAATCAATTTAATTTTTCCTGTGTGAATCAAACTGAAGTGTACTGAAAATCGAAGCGAGAACGAACGTGCGCTTGATTGGAGCAACAACAGCAACATCAAAATCGAGCGTGTGTATGTGAGAGCCAAACGAAAAAGAGAGAATGAAAAAAAAACACACACACAAGAGCCAAGAGAACCGAGAGCAACAAAAAAAGGGAAAATAACTTAACGTTCTATAACACATCAGGCTGAACAACTGAAATGTTGCAAGTGGCAGAAAAAAAACACATCCATAAAGGCGTTGGATATTGTTCAATGATCACAGACAATATGCCAAAAACGGTGTACATACATTATGAAGGCGGAAATTGTTGTTTGGTTGGATAAGAGCCTTTTATTAAATCGTAAGCGAAAGAGAAGCACGCAAAACAATGAGGCACAAAGAATTCGAGAGCAGTTTTTGTTGTTGTTGTTATTGTTGTTCAGCTCTTCATTTCATTTGTTTTATTTTGTTTTGTTTGATTGCCGCGATGTGTGCATGTGTCTGTGTTTTTGTGTGGTTTGGAACTTTAATAAGATTCGATTATTTGTTGTATTACATATTATGACATTGAACAAAGTCAACGGGTATTTTAAACGGTGTTTGATATGAAGCATTGTTTGATTTCAGTGTTCTCCTCTTACTCTGTGTTTTCCATCGCATGTACGCACATCGCACATGTTCGCATGTTGATCGCTCACACACCGATTTGTTCTGAGCTCATTCGCCCAATGAGTATTTTCTCGAATAAAAAAAAATGTCCAAAAAATCAAATATCGTTTCCAAGCGCATATGTATAAGTATAATATATTTTATTTTTATTCGGTGTTGTTTTTTTTATTCTTCTTTTGTTACTTCCATCCACACCACCATCGAAGCGGCTCACTCATATAATATAAGCATTGGAAGGTGACGACAAGGAAAAATGAAGAACATGACATGCAAACAAAACGTTCACGCAATCAAGAAAAATACCTTTGCAACGCGCAACGCACAACATTGTTGTTGTTTCTCTCTCTCTCTCTCTCTCTCTCTCTCTCTCTCTCTCTCTCTCTCTCTCTCTCTCTCTCTCTCTCTCTCTCTCTCTCCACCACAATGCGAATAGTCGATATAAATCGAATGAAACGCGTGCTCAAATAGCACCACATTCATACACATTTCGCGAACACTCAACAAACGCCATGATTTTTATCACGTTTGTTGTTATATTCTCATTGTGTCTTGATTTGGTTTGGTTTTTGGTTTACAGGATGATCAAATTGATATTGAATCAATCTGTCCCATTTAATAGTGCAACAATCGAAATTTCGTTTCGTTTGAATGAGCGCACACGTGTATATACAAATGTACAAATAATAGGGCGACAATAACAGCTTCCCAATAAAAGAATATAAAAATAGCCGCATATTATATGATCAAATCAGAAATTTATAACCAAATTGAAATGTACAAATTACACACATTCGAACCTAATCAACCGAAACATATCGGCAAATCAGCTTAATGTATGCGGACGAACGAACGAACGACCAAGCAGTAAGAAAAACACACACACGCACACAGAGAGCTTTCAATGAGCTTGTATGGGCCCGCTAGCTGTGTGGCTCAGAGCCGCTCTCACGAAAGCCCATAAAAAAAGTGTAGCGATTGTAACTTTTCACATTTATTTAGCTGTGTGTCGCCTATTGCCAGTGACAGTGCTCACAGTATTCAATGTTGAACAATGAACAATGTTGAATTCTCTATTGCTTTGGATGTGAGTCAGTGCAAGATTCAAGCAGCCCATCAGCCGATCAGCTCATCAGCTCATCAGCTGTGTATTGGAGTTGGTTGGCTGGTTGCGTATGGTGCGCGAACTGGGTTCCTTTTCGCTCTCTGTTTTGGTATTCTCTGTCTGCCTGTGTGCTCATGAATTTGCCTTCGTGTATATATGTACGAATGTGGCTGTGAAAGAAAATCGAAACAGCTGTTTTTGCCTGTATGTGTTATGGGGACGCATTGATATGAATGTGCACGCTCATGAGCGGCATATCATCAAATGGGTATACATTTCTGATGGTGTGTCATTTTGTCTACCATTATCATTTCGATTTTGGTTAGTCTTTTTATATATATGCTTATGCTATCTTACACTCTCTATATCGTAGAACCAGTATAGGTTTTTCCATTTTCAGCTGGGTGTTTTTTTTTCTCTCTCTCTCTCTCTCTCTCTCTTTGGATTTCTGACCAACTAAAAATGGTTAAAAACCGAAAACCGTTGATTCATCTGTTATTTCGAAAGCGTAATATCCAACATTCAACGCATTTTCACTCGATGCGATTGTCCATGTCTATTCCACAAAACTAACATCGACACAGAGCAAATGAATTGGTTTGGGTCATGTAGTCTGCAAACATCAGCAGAAAATTAGACCTTTGCCCCTATCAATGCATACATTTATTCGGCTTCATAGGGATTTATTCGCAATCTTTGGTCCATGAGAGAGAGCGAGAAATAGACGAGAGAAATGAAAAGTCAAAGGGAAAACAGTAAGAAGAAACGTGGCCACACAGTACAGCGCCGGGAAGGAGTCCTCCTTCTTATTTATCTCTTGATTTATTTAAAGGCCGTCTATGAGCTTGGTACTTTCCATTTCTTCCATTTCTCCCATTCATCCGATTCTCATTCTCTCTGTTTTTTTTTATCTCGAAATATTACCATCTAAGTGGCATGCATTCGCACGAAAAATTGCCAATAATATCTTTTTGTATACGTCAATATATATATATTGTAATATCCCAACACTAACACAATTTTCAAGCAAGAACAAAACGGTTGAAGATAAACAACAAGACGAACAAAGAACCAAACCAAAAAAAAAAACGGGAATGAGAACGAATGAAAAATATGAACCGCAACCCGAATGGCAGTTACATTTGCGAAAAAGATTTGTTCATGTCACAAATTTATGTCGTTGGAATCATGTGTATCATAAGAAACAGGCCAATTCGTCATCGAAGCACGTACACTTTTTCGGCATACGCATTCGATACTCCAGTGAAACAGAGATAGCGATAGAGAGACGCACTATTCAATGGCAACGATTGCTCAGAGAGTGAAAAAGAGACAAACAACCACACACACACACACACACACACAAAACAACAAAGACAAAGAATTGACAAGAAAAATGCTTGTTGATATTTAAGCGTCAAAGACAATGATGCGCGCATTCATCTCATCGTCACACACCAAACACAATGATGAATCGATTTTCTTCGTCTTTTCTTTTTACTCACTGGTGCTATCTGGTTCGCTTTGCCATTTGCGCTTCGTTTCCGAATGCCAAAATTCCCATTTTCTGTGATTGTTCGCAATAGTTGCGCACATTGCGGCTGCGATGCTCCCCCATTCTCGCCATTGCATACGTAAATTGAATTTCTATTCAACAAAACACGAAAAAGCGAACACAAATCTCTATCTCATATGGATGTCAAATATATACACATTTATCTATCTGTACGTACAATTCAAATATATAACAAGAAAATCATTGCTGCGTCTCGTACAACATCAGATGTTGCAATGTCTGTAGCGACAACTATAAAAATGAATAGTATAAAATGTAGTCTAGAATGTGTGTTTGTGCATAAAATCCAAATGTTATGCGTTTCAGTACCACGAATGGCAAAGAAACGAACAACAACAACAACAATAGCAAAATTGTCAACGAGATGTCAATTTTCGTTTTATGTGCCATTCCTATTCTATTCTCATATAAAACTCAGCCGCGCGCACCACACACAATATATATGTATATTGTATATATATAAAAATCCATCCATCGCGCTTCATGTAACTTACTTTAGCTCTCGCATCTCTGTATATTATGCGTATAACGTTGTTGTTTGCTTTTGGCTTGATGCATATTCAAGTGAATAAAACCAATGTGAATTCAACACAACAAAAAAATTGTTTTGCATTTTCCTTTTGATTCGCATTGTGTATTATGCACCCCTTTTTTCATCCATATTTTTTCGCTTTTTAAATATTTTTTTGTTTTTAACGTGATTCACCGTCGGCTTTTCGCCAGTTAATGCCATTGTTCCAATGTGTAAGCATGGCAGAGAGAGATAGAGAGATGGAGATGAGATTTCAAATCTCATTGTGCAAACGAATCGACACCGACAAAATGACTGAAGCGGTACACATTAGTAAATGCCATATTTCGTTGCCTTGCAATCCATGTTGTGCGCTGTGCGCTGTGTATGAGTTCGAATCTGTCAAATAAATTGCTGGCTCTGGCATTCAATGGGCTTATTTTTTTTTGGTAACACCATCGTAAGAGCAGTAGCAATAGCAGCATTATTTACTTGGATTCAATACGAGCAGCCAGTATTTGGTTCAGTACAGTTGATGATGAGGCGTGAATTTGAATTTTAATCAATTTTATGTGCATGCTCGAAAGAGCGAATGAGAAGAATAGAGAGAGAGAGAGAGAGAGAGAGAGAGAGAGAGAGAGAGAGAGAGAGAGAGAGAGAGAGAGAGAGAGAGAGAGAGAGTGAGAGAGCGGGGGATGGTAAAGAATCTGCTGACTATAATATGCTCATGCACGGGTACCGGCTCATCGGCAATCACCCGCATGAAATCCTAGATGCGATGACAAGTTGAAGGAAGTGATTTGCTGAATGGACGATAAACCTCACACTTGAATGCTTCTACAAGGGACGACATTGACACAAAACGCCACACAACGCAATACATAGAACATACATTTTATACGTTTTGTTGGTGTTATTTTTTTCTCTCCTGTGTTCATTCCATCGTGTGTTTTCTTCTTTTCTTTTTCTTTCATTTTGTATACCGCTGCTACTGGCACTGCTACTGGTGTTGCTGCTGCTGTTAGTTGCTCGTTCACTCAATGTTGCCCGCGCGCTCTCCTTGTTCATTGAAAAACAAGAGAGTGAGAGAAACAGTGTCTTTGGTTAAAACCATCTTTATGACATCAGCACATTCGATAAATGTCCTTCACGTACCCTTCTCGCGTTCGATATGTTCGCTTGCTTATATGTTTATCGAAATGGAAAGAAAAATAAATGTTGTTGCGCCGTTGCGCTCACTCTCTGTGCTCTCGCTGTACACTGTTGTTGCTGTTGCTGCTGCTACCGCTGCTTGTTTTCTTTCGGTTGGACTCTATACTTGTTATACTTTTGTATTATAAGATTCTGAACACAGCATTTCTTTTTCGTTCAAACGTTTTTTTTTCTCCATTTTTGTTGTTGTTTTTTTTCCTTTCTCTTGACGTGTTTTGTGTCGGGTTTCTGTATGCATCAAGAATAATATGGAAAAAAGCGTTCGGCTATTTTCGAACTATTGACTCAAATGTTTGGTAATGTTAGATCAAAAATTGAAGAAATAACAAGAAGTAGAAGGCGAACACGCAGTTCTAACAAATTACACATTAAAAAAGAAAAAAAAAAAATAAAAACAAAAAAAAAAACCAACTCCAGCAAACGACTGACGGACAGACTTAGGAAACCAGCTTAATTATTTGTTTTTGTTTTTTTTTGTTCCTCTAGATACTTTATCCAGAGTGTGAATTAATTAGAAAAAATATTTATGATGACTGATTGGCTCATCAATTATGGATTGAAATGCAAGAATTAGACGAAAAAACAGGCAGCCCCAAAATCAAAACAACGTTAAAAATAAATATTAAATATTATTAAAATATAGAGTGGAGAATAAAAAAAAAGAGTCTAAATAGCCATTTCTAATAGTTTTTTTTTTGCCGCTCCCTTACTCAGCGTTTTCTCGCCGACGGACGGTGGAACCGGGCTGTTTATAATAAATAAAAAACCAATTGAAAAGTTTCGTATTCTATTATAACCATTGAATCGATTCTCATAGCTTGTTTGGAGGGGGGTCCGCGGCTGTTTTTATTTTTGGTTGTGTTTGTTGCTGTCGCTACTCGGCTGACTTTTTTTTTTTGTAATACTCCAACTCCCAATGGATTAATCGTTCCTCTTCCTCTACCTCGCTGCTCGTTTTCCTAGCAGAGCCTCTGGGTCGTTCCTCTGTCCTTCCTCTATCCGTAGAAGTGATCCTACTTGGTCGATTCCTGTCAATCCTAACCTCTTCCTACATCTCGCTCTGACCTGGTTCCTTAGTGCCTTATAGGGTACCCAACATAAGCGAGCTTCGTCCTTCCTCCCACCTCAATTAGGTACAAAATCGTTCCTACTGCATTAATTACAATTACAGAGCACCCCCCGAGCGCTGTGAGAAATTCTTTTAGTATCTTCATCCATACGGCACATATAAAAATCAGCACAAAGACAAAGTGGCAGCAACAATTCCAGATCTAGCAATAAAAGCTCATCCGCAAGTTCTGCAGTAAAAGATGATCGCAGCCCATGGATAAGGTCCGCAGGATAGGTCAGCAAGAGCAGCCAACGATCGTATCGCCATCACAGCAAGCGCACCGCTCACCACATCTTTTTCCACCAATCCGCAAAGAGGAAAGAACAAACAAAATAAATTCGCAATCATACAAGAAGAGGAAGATCTCAGCAAAACGAGAATAACTAACTCATCGTTTAAGTTCCCCCATCGCGAAAAAAGACAATCAATACGGGAGGGAAAACAGCGCAGCCATAGGTCAAGATTGTAATAAGTTCGTATTCGAAGTATTCGTCCGATTTATTTGGTATATACATATTTTTCAGAGGCAGTGAATTCGCGCGCTAAATATTATATGAAATTGAACTAAAGAAATGAACAAGAGGTCAGTCATTTATCAGCCTTTTTTGGATTTTTTGTCTCTACGCGTTGTAGCAAATTCAATGAATTCTCTCGCAGAACGTTCTCCAGCCGCTACCTTCCCTCCCGTATAAGTTCGTTTTCAAGGGATACTCACTGGGATCCAAGTTGTTCCTCAGCCAGATATACAGTCCCTCTCCCCAAATTTTTCTACTACTACGTTCTCTAAACGCCCAAAAACATCAACTTCCCCTTCACGTTCAAAAATCCGATTCCCCTCTCCCTCCTCCAAACCTTCCTGGCTCCTTCGTTCAGAATAAAACAAAAAACACTTAAATCAGGACTAAGTGAAACAATTGCACAACCCATCCTGTTCGTCCGCTTCGCTTTTTTTTTTTTATTTTTTTTTTTTTTTTTGCTTAATCAATTTTCCACAATTTCCGCACATACCGCACAACATGCCGCACCATGCAACAACCCACCTGGCTTTAGAAATTATTAATATTTATTAGTAAGTGTGCAACGTAAATCACGCTGCACGTTGACAGCCACAGAATATTTGTTCCCTCATCTCATCGCTCTGGGTCGTCACGCCACAAGAAGGGCGGAGTCTCTCTCTTTAGTATCCTCGCTGCTGTGTAAAGTGTGGTATGTTTACATCTGTTTCGTATGAAATTTTCTGGTGTTTGTTGGTAATAAAAAAATTAAATAGAATAACGGGCGAAAGAGTAACCGCTTTTCTGTGTAAACAAATTCACGTTCACATAAAAAACAAACCCAGTGTTTCCCCCCAAGTTTCTTTTTCCCCTGCTAAAGGACAGTAAGGGGCGGGCCCACAGGATTTTTCCTTCCATCCAGTGGCCAGGCCAAAACCAAATTTCCAGATAGAATTCCCTAAGCCATTGGACCATTTTCCATGTGTTTCCATTGCGTTTTGCTTAGCAGTCTTAGCTTACTCGGTCCTCCATCGAAACTCTATACAAACCATTTTCGCTACGGTGTACGAATGGGGACTTCTTAGGGTTTTTCTCACACTTTTTCCCTCCTTTCTTTTACCCCTTCTCTAATGCCATTTTTTTATTATCTCTCTTGAATTTTTATTTTCTTATTATTTCTTTATGACAGATGTGCTTTTTCGGATTCTGTTCATTTTTGGTGTTCAGCTTCGCAGAATAGGATACTCTCATCCCAGGGAAAAATTTTCACAGTCAGACTCTACGGGCACACAATGACTTTGTCTCAGAAAGTACACAAAAACGAAACGCATATTTATTTCGCGTTTCACACAATTAATTTCACACACACCACAATAGAGAAATCCACTTCGTCTTACGTCATGAAAGATCAATATTTTTATTTATTTTTTAATGGAAGCCGACTAACCGAAAATTTATACTCATTTAATAATAATAAGTCGATAGACATCATTGAGATTTTCTCCTTCCCTAAGAATTTTAATTTCCCTCTGTTTCTCAACTGATGGGTGTCTCCTTCTTTCTTCCTTGCATTTCTGCAACACCTTCCGAGTCTGTTCATAATAGGAAGGACTCAGAAAATTATTAAATTCCTATAAATAAAATTGCTTGGCTGTGAAAATTTATTATTGAAGAAGCATTGCTACAAAACTCCACCTGTTTTTTATTTTGTTAGTTTTTGTTTCGTCGTTTGGTTTCGTTTGTGATGAGTTATGATATAGTGCCAGAAAAACGACAGTACGATATAACAAACAAAACGAAACCTCAGATGACGAATTAAGAGAAGCAACGAGAAGAAAAACTAACAAGACTAGCACCAAAAACAAAATATCAAATAAGACAGAATATAGAATATATAAAAGTAAATATAAATGGGAGCAGCTTTTTTCGTTTTATTATTTCCTTATTTGTTTCTTCTTTCTCTTTTTTTTTTTATCTTTTTTTTTTTTTATTTTAATGGAGCAGTTTTTTTTTTTTCGATTTCCTCCTTTTGTTCTTTTTTCTTTCTTTTCCTTCTTTTCATCTTGTTTTTTTCTCCCGCTTTTCTTTTTATTTTGTTTGCTCTTGTCCTTTGTTTCTTGTTCCTCATTCGTTTTTCCCCTTTTTCTCTTTTTCCACGTTTCTTTCTCAACAATTAGTTTTTACTTTTTTCTTACTTTCTCTTTTACTTTATTTTTATATTCCTTTTTCTTCACTTTCCGCCCAGTTTTCATTTTCATGAATTTGTAATGCCCAATTATTTTCTTATCTTTTAATTTTCATTCCATTTAAATTATTCCATAATCCATTTATCTCATTCCATATTTTCAATCAACATTTCCATTCCTTCAACAAATCCATTTATGTTTGTTTTTTGTTGTTATATTTATTGTCTTTCTTCGATTCAGATGTGGAAGATGTGGTCGTTTTCCCTCGAAATTTCTCCTCAATCCCCCCCTCTGCCGCCATGACTATCGGGCCTCTGGCGCCAGGCTTTTTTTTATAGTTTTCTCTTCATCGCACTCAATGGTCCATTAGAGTCGTAATTGTTATTCGTATTCCGGTATCGGCATGTTTTGAGAAGCGATTATCACTCAATGAAGGGGACAGCAATCTATCGAACAGAACGACACTAAAGAATTCGAAAAAATGAAAAACGAAAGAGAAACAAACACAAACCAAGAATATTTTTATTATTTCTTTTTTTCTTGTGTGTATCTGATCATGCTTTAATAAATAAATTTAATTACATTTAAAATAAATTCCATATTTAATAAATAGATATTATATAGAATATTTTAAAAAGTTAATTAAATAATTATATGATTATGATCTAAATGATTATTAATAAATACAAAATCTAAAAGAAATTATAATATTTATACAAATGCGTTTTTTTTTTTATTTTTTTTTTTTTTATGGATTTGGTTTTTTTTTTTTTTTTTTTTAACTTTCTTTATTTTATTTTTGTTTTTTTTTTCTTTCCAATGATGAAATTTTGCTGCCTCATGTTTAATAAAATAAAAGGGGAAAAAAAAAAAAGACCCCCCAGTCCCCCTCCAACCCACCCCCCCCCCCCGACCGCACCTAATCTCGCGCTGGCCGCTAACACCCACCCCCCCGCCCCGTATCCATCAATCTAGGGAACCCCAATATCTACAAAACACCTCCATGACAACCCAAAACCCCACCCACAAAAAATCCCGTCCCCACCACCCCCGCCCCACGCAACCACGCAAACACCGCACCCCCAACCCCCACCCACCTGACCACCCCCCCGCCCAACTTCCAAATTCACAATACATAAACAACAATACTGAAAAGCCGCGTACATTAATAGACACAACCTGTTGACTCAATAACGACAGACTAAAGACTCCAAACCCACCTGCACCCACCGACTGCCCCCACAAACCCCTCAACCGTCCCTCCAACACATACCACCGCCCAGGATAACCAAGAACACCTATGACCCTCCCTACGGCTCCGCCCACTACAAACACAATTGTGCGATACCGCCACGACAAGCATCACAAGCATAATCAACCAAACAGCACAAAAACGCTCCACAGTCCCCCCAAAGACCAAAAATACACCAATACACAACAACACACTCACACAGACACCAAGAACCCTACGCCCTATTACACCCTAAAGACAGAGTTTAACACGAAATATGTTGGACGTGCAGTAATAATCCAAATTACACGAACAAAAACCCAACCCACAACACACCCCAACCCGCCCCAGCCCTACCCCACTTCCCACCCCCTCCCACCCCCCCCCCCATTCCCCCCACTCCCCCACCCCCCCCAACCGAAACACAAATTTTAATCCGCGCCACCCACAGTGCCCATGCCCCTATCTCCCCGAGAGGAGCCTAATACCGCCCAACCCGTTGTGAGCCCAACCCCCCCCCAAACCAAAAACGAAATAAAAACCACCCAAAACGGGGGCCCCCCCGCCAAACCAACAAACCTCCCCCCAAAACACACCACAAACCTTTCCAACAGACCACACCCCACAACCAACCAACCCCAACACAAACCAACCAAACCAACCACGACCCACCCCCACCCCCCCCCCCCCCATACACACCCACACCCAAAACTACCGAAAAAAAACAAACAAAACAACCAACCACACAACACAAACAAAAAAAAAAAAAAAAAAAAAAGAAAAAAAAAAAAAAATTAAAAAAATAAACAAAAACAAACAAAAAAAAAACAAAAATAAAAAAAAAAACAAAAAATAATAACAAAAAAAAACAAAATAAATAAAAAAAAAGACACAAAAACAAAAACAAAAAAAAAATAAAACAAGAATAACAAAAAAACAACAAATCAAAAAAAAACAAAAAAAAAACAAACAACCAATCAAACAAAAAAAACAAAACCAAACAAAAAAAAAAAAAGAAAACACAAAAAATAAAAAAAAAAAAAACAAAAAAATAACAAAAAACACACAAAAAAAAAAAACAGAAAAAAACAAAAAAAAAAAAACAAAAAACAAACAAAAAAAAAAAAAACACAAAACCCAAGAAAAAAAAGACACAAAAAATAAACAAAAACACCAACCAAAAAAAAAAAAAAAAAAACCAAAAACAAAAAAAAAAAAAAGAAACAACTAAAAAAAAAAAATCCCAGCACTAGCATAAAAAAAAACAAAAAAAAAAAAAAAAGCAAAAAAAAAAAAGACGCGAAAAAAAAAAAACAAAACAACAGAAACAAACCAATAAAAAAAAATAAAAAAAAAGAAGAAAACAAAAAGAAAAAAAAGAAAGAAACTAAAAAAACAAAAAACAAAACAAAAAAAAAAAAAAAAACCAAAAATAACCACAAGAAAAAAAACAAAACATAAAAAAAAAACCAAAAAAAAAACAAACAAAACAAAAAAACAAAGCAAAACAAAACAAAAAAACAAAAAATAAAAAAAAAAAAAACAAACGAAAAAAAAAAAAAAAACAAAAAAAAAACAAAAACAGAAAAAACAAAAAAAAAAAAAAAAAATAAAAAAAACAAACGAAACAAAAACAGACACAAAATCAAAACAAAAACCACCCCGGAAAAAAAAAAAAAAATAAAAAAACACTAGGCGAGCCAAAAAGAAACACGAACATGAAACAAGAAACGACCAGTCCAATCTGAATAACCTGTCAATAACAACCCACCAGGACACAAGCATTTAGGAGCTACCAGAGACCGAACTGACACCTCAGAAGTGGGAGTGCCCCCTTGCAAAAGGGCGTACAATGCACACACACAAGTCCACAAAACGGGGTAAACAAAAAAGAAAACCAAAAAAAGAAAGCCAAAAGGCTTCTCTGCACCGCCCAGCCACCACATACAAAAGGAACCGGCCCGACACTGGACGACCTCGCCCCATCCCCCCCGTAATCAAACCCCCTTGCCACACGTTCACCACCCAACTTCCCCAAACGACACAGGCAGGCAAAGTCCCGGAGCCTACACCACAATAGACAGCAGAACAGTACTATCCTCCCAAATCCTGCCGGAACATCGCCGCCATACCTCACAATAATAATCAGCAACAATAAAAATCGGACCATAAGATGAAACTAAGTAGACGGTGTGAAGCTATACACCAATATAAAAACTATGTAGACCAAGAACCAAACCCCTGTCAAACGGCCCAGCGAAGACTCCGAGGCCGCAGCTCACGAACTCTCGCAGCCGACCCTTCCCCCTTCCTCTATTGTCCACGGGCCCTGCCTTCTCAGGAGCCTTTTCCACACCAGCACCACCACACCTCCCCGGGGACCCGCCCGCCGCCCACCACAGAACCAGAGCCCCAAACTCAGGCAATAAACAAGCAGAACACCAGTTAACCAAACGTACTAATAAAACGAAAATAGTTGCCGAACAAACGGTAGCTGACACAAATCGGGCCAATAAATTAGCAACTACAGAGAATTTAGCTCCAAACTATGCCAACGATTTAGCACCAACAAATACAGATACCGCCGATGAAACGGCCGTTCAATCATTATCGATGCGTTTACAAAATGAATTACGGCGCGCTAAAAGCCAGCATCTAGCTTGTACGGAAGTTTTACTACCGTCCGATTTATTAAATCGAATTTCATCGAAAATGATTGCCATGTCGGAGAAGGAACCGTGCGGCATTCGTGGCTCAATCATTTACATCGAATTCGAAGACGAACCAAATAACACAAGGTAAGATTTTTGCTCGGTGTGTGCTTCTTAATTCGAGAAACACACCAAACATTTTTTCTGTTTTTTTTTTTTATTTTCTCATTTATTTCAACGCAAACAAATAATTGATAGCCATAAAACCTCGGGCCCAGCAAATTATAAAATACACAATAGAGAAAGAGAGATAATTTTTTTTGCGTTTATATTTTAGCGATTCGATTAGTTTGTTTTTCCGTTTCGATAAAAATATACCGTTGTATTTTGCATTTTGAATGCTTTCGAACAACCAACAAAAAAAATCACGTTTGCTTGATTTGTTCATTCGTACGTTCTTTCGGTTTACTCATTTTTTTTTTTTTGTTTATCATATGTGAAATCGTACTCGCTTCCTATATTCGATTGCTCGTCTCATGTATTACGATGTTTGTATATTACTCTTGAAAAATAAAACGAATTGAGCAAAAGTGACGAAGCGTTCATATTTCCAAGGCAATTTAAGCCTCAAAGATATATAGCGAAGTTCCAACAAAGAACCGATTGTGGCTTACAGAGCGCGCTTCAATTCTTTGCATGTGTAAGAGTCGCTCGGTGTTTACATATTTGTTTTTTTTTTTTTTTTGCTTAAAAATAA